>NW_020871138.1:113957-123957 GCF_003789085.1 Penaeus vannamei
AAAAAGTTGCAACGCTAATTTAATTTATAACTTTCCTGAGAAACTGAATAAAATGCATAACTAGAACACACTGTATTGGAACTTCCTATACACATGCATAAGTATCCTAGAAACCTTTATACTTTATCCAACAAACTCCTATCTTCCGACCAGAGAATGAAACAGAGAAAATGATGAAGTTATAATATTGCGATGAATGGTGTAAAATATAAAGCGAACTTGGGAGAGATAGAGAGGGAGAGGGAGAGAAAGAAAGAGAAAATTAAAGAAAAGAAAGCTAGAGAGAGAGGGAAAGGGGGAAGAGAATATACATATATATATATATATATATATATATATATATATATATATATATATATATATATATATATATATATATATACAGATAGTCATACATTTTATGGCATTACTGTACATGACCGTTTTATGAAATTATCATCATATTTATTGTCAATTTTCTAATACACAAATACATATACACATATATTTGTTGATACATGCATATACATCTACGGATGCTTACTAAACACACACAAATACACACACACATATACATTCACACACACAGACGTATACTTACGCTAACCAATACACACACAATTATTTCATGTGTAATCTAAAAATGACTATTAAGGAAACAAGGTCACTTTTGGGGCCTATAATGTTTTAGTAGATTTGAAGTATTGCGAATTTGCCATTTTTTTTTTTATAATCATTCTTATTCCCTTGTTTATTGAGCCCATTATGCTTCTTTATATCTCATGATTTCCTTAACATCATATGGTGAAGATAAAAAAATTGTCCCTCTCTCTCTCTAACTCACACACACACTCTCACTCTCTCTGACATACACACACACACTCTCTCTTTCACACACACACACACTCTCTCTCACATACACACATAGACTCTCTCTCTCTCTCATACACACATAGACTCTCTCTCTCTCTCTCACACTCACACTCTCTCACATACACACATAGACTCTCTCTCTCTCTCACACACTCACACTCTCTCTCTCACACACACTCTCTCTCTCACATACACACATAGACTCTCTCTCTCTCTCTCACACTCACACTCTCTCACATACACACATAGACTCTCTCTCTCTCACACACTCACACTCTCTCTCTCACACACTCCTTCTTTATGTATCTGTCGCTATACATGTATGCGTGTTTGCGTGTGGACGCGGGGGAGGTGGTGTAAGCATGCATTTAGTATCAAGCGTTTTTGCACAACAAAAATAAAGCAAGAAAAAGTTTAATAAACCTTTTAGTGCAAAGATTCAGTCAGTGTTTCAAAAAATAATCATGACTATGGGGCTTCTTTTAAAAAGACTTCCGATTTCGTGTACAAGATGTAGGCAAACTATATATATTCCTCCTTTTTACTATCATGAATTTACTATGTTCAAAGGAATACTCTTGTATGATAGAGCAAGAGAAGCGCTTCCGTGTGTGTTCATATTTATATACAAAAATAGATATTTATGCATATAAGTAAATAAATAAATATATATGTATATATATGTTCATATATATATGTATATATATATATATATATATATATATATATATATATATATATATATATATATATGTGTGTGTGTGTGTGTGTGTGTGTGTGTGTGTGTGTGTGTGTGTGTGTGTGTGTGTGTGCGTGTGTGTGTGTTTGTGTATGTGTGTATGTGTACGTGTATGTACACACATATATACACATATACACAATATAAACACACACATACATATATATGCATACACACACACACACACACATATATGTGTGTGTATGCGTTTATATATATGTGTATATGCACACCCACACACACACACACACACACACACACACACACACACACACACACACACACACACACACACACACACACACACACACACACACACACATATATATATATATATATATATATATATATATATAATATATATATTATATATAAATTTACACACAAACGTAAACACATATACATCTAAATGTATATTCATATATGTGTATGTATGCATAAGTAAATATGTATTTATCATACAAAAATGTATATATTATGTATAATTATATATTGTAAACATACGCGTCCGCACGCACACATACACATATATACATATACACATTTGTGTGTAATAATGTATATGTTTATATACATACATACATGTGTATATATATACACACAATATATATATATATATATATATATTATATATATATATACATATATAAATATACATATATAAATATATATATACACTCACATATATATGTATATGTAGATATACATACATACATTTATATATATGTATATGTATGTATATTCATATATATTGTATGTGTATGGATAGATGTGAATGAATATCTGTTACATCTGTCAGTGCTTCTGTATATATTCATATTAATCCACGAACGTATTCGTGGATAAATAAACCTTATATCTGTGCAACAGTACTTTATTTTTCCTTATTCACTTTTCCATTGATTTCGGTCAACAGCTGCGTCACGTGACATGCGATAATACAGGAATGTACTTCCGGTAAGAAATTTATTTGAAAGTTCTTGATGTATTATACAATTAGTTCATGTAATAATAATGCAAGCAGTTATAAAGAGTTGGTTTGGACACAAAGTTCCAGTGTTTCGTAATAGATATATATAGGTAATAATATGTCTTGCAAATGTTGCAACTTTTATTTAATCACGGAGGAGGAAGTATCTGATGAGCACCTTGTGTGGATGAAGCCGGCGTCGCCATGGCCAGGGTGTTCTGAAGGGGAGGAAGACAGTGGCATTCGTTGAAAAGAATTTTGAAAGACCGGTTTCCTATTCCTTTGACTTATTTAATGTTTCCAATTTCATGTTCGCCAATGAACTATTTATGTACAGAACTATGCGATATTCCCTATTTTCAACTTACAGTACATATATCTTTTGTTTGAAAAGATAACTGCGAATGGAAATTAGACTTTACCCAAAGTCAATAGACGGGTTTCCTTTTCATCTCCTCCCGGCGTCGTTCATGACCTTGGGGATCCCCAGGAGGGAGTTGATCAGCTCCGAGTTGCGCTTGTGAGGTCCCGCCACGAAGGCCGAGGGTCCCTGGGCCACGCGCAGGATCTGCCGCCAACTCGGACACCGCCTGTTGGTCATAGAATACCGTCACATAGAAGTAAACATTGAACTGTGTAACATAAGTTTAAGATTTCATATCCTGCAAATATATTTTTAATCTACATATCACATCGGCACTTACCTCACGCTCATAGACCTGAGAGTTCTGGGCGAGTGTCAACTGAAGACCCACAGCCATCGCCACCACGAGGACGACCACAACGGCGCTGCGCATTCTGGTAGATTCAATTGATCAGTTTTTCGTTCTGGTATTTTTCCACATCTGTCAAAACAATTCTAAACGGCCTGTAGAAACTTTTTGACTACGACTTGACTAGAAATAATAGTTATGACCCCATGAAACATAAAATTTGTGTCAGAGAGAGAGAGAGAGAGAGAGAGAGAGAAGAGAGAGAGAGAGAGAAGAGAGAGAGGAGAGAGAGAGAGAGAGAGAGGAGAGAGAGAGAGAGAATGATTAGCTCTAAGACCTCCTATAAAAGTCTCCCAAGTTAGGAGACTTATAGGTTGGGAGTCCCAGCCTACTTGTGTGTTATCAGGATCGGTTTCGAATCCGCAATGATACAAGACCCCGTCGACCTCCTCTTATATAGGACGCCTCATCCTCCGCAACTCGCCCACTCTTCCTCATGTTGTCGACCTCCTTCTATTGAGACGCACGCAAATTTAACAATCGTGAGGATTCTTTTAAAAGTGTTTTTATTTTGTCATTCCCAGACAGCGTTTATCATTTTAAAGTTTGTTACATTTTCCAGAAAGGGAGAAGGAAACAAAAAACGTCCTACACATTTTGCATTACTAAAATACCATTATTGCTACTATTTATAATTTGTTGATGATGTGACCAAAATACCCAAAAGGTTAATTTAAAATCTATTTTATTCATCAATTAACACTCATGTGTTTTCTTTACTCTTTCTCTAAAGATTGATCTTCCCTGTATATATAACACACGGACACAAACACACACACACATTTATCTATCTCTCTATATTTTATATATATATATGCCTATTCAAAGGCAGTGAGAGAGAAGGAAAAGGCAGTATCCTCTTTAGACACTATGAAAGGTCAAGCTTTTGAGAGAAGAGTAAGGAAAGAACTGAAAAGAGATTTAGGCGATGGGCAAAACACAGCTTAAACTAAATCTTTGAACATCTTGGTTAGCAGTGAGTTGGGGTTACTGAATTATACATTGAAAATATCACCATTATCATTATTACTAATATCATCGTTGCCATTATGATTCTTTTTAGCAATAGTGAATCTACAGGGTTACGTATAGATCGTTTATTGCAAACACTGCTGTATTTTCTAGATGAAGCATAAGTAAACTTTCTAAACTGTCTTTTAATTCCTCCAAGATATCCCTAGTGCTAGACCTTTTTCTTTAACCTGACAATAGAGCGAAAGAGAGCATGAGTGCGCGTGCGTGTGTAGAGCAGGAGCATAATATAAAGTGAAGGCGGTAATTGGTCGCTGTCAATGCACCGTCGACGCCGATTGCAACACCAGGTCCAAGTAGGTTTCCTGTCTCTCATATATGGAATAGCATTGAAAAGGTGATCGTATGCCCGGTAGGATTTTTCTACCATCTGTTTATCTTCTATGAAATGGATTGTGTATTCCTTGTACAGGATGCATAGAGCCGTAGTTGCAGCCCTTCTTGTGGTAGTGGCCATGAGCCTTCAACAGACGGCTTCCGGAGAAACTCTAAAACACTACGAACGTGAGGCAAGTATGAAGCTTCATGAAGCTTTTTTTTTATATATACATAGAATTTTAATATTACGTGGCTCAGAGAGACAAAATAGAAATATTGTTCTCAATATGTATTGCGACCAAACAGCTGGTTTCGGAGTTGGCGGCGCAGATCCTGCGCGTGGCGCAGGGACCCTCGGCCTTCGTGGCGGGACCTCACAAGCGCAACTCGGAGCTGATCAACTCCCTCCTGGGGATCCCCAAGGTCATGAACGACGCCGGGAGGAGATAAACAATGAAGGGAAATCTACTGCGTGCTACTGAAGGTTGTGAATAGGTGAATCAGCTTTAGAAGTATTGAATAATTATGATAATAGTGACATTGATAATCTGAAAAAGATCAGTGATAATTAGAGTAATAACAATAACGACAATGAAATAAAAGACATAGCACTGATGCAATTTTAATCACGATGATACAGATGTTAATAATAAAAATGATGGAAAGGACAATGATAAAACGATAAGGGTGATATCAATAACTATATTTTCTTCTTACTATTAAATGTACTAAATCTTTCCCCCACACAGGATAATGAACCACATTGATACTTCCCATAAGACTTCCATCCCTTTATTTTATAAGAAAAAAAAGGTGCAACACTAATTTATATTAATTTCCTGAGAAACAATAAAATACATAACTAAAGCACATTGTATTTGAACTTCCTATACACATGTACAAGTATCCTAAAAACTTTATGCATCAAACTCATATCTCCCGACCAATAATGGAAGTCATATAATGCAATGAATAATGGTATGTAATATATAGCGAACGTCGGAGAGATAGAAAGAGAGAGGGAGAGAGAAAAAGAAAAAGAATGAGAGAAAAGAAAGCTAGGGAGAGAAGGGGGAAGGGGGGACAGAGGCATAAGCAGAGAGAAGGAGGAAGAGATGCATAAAGAGAGATAGAGGTAAAATATGAAAAAAAAAAACATATTTAGAGTGATATACAAATAGTCATATATTTTATGGTTTTATTGTGCATGATCCGGGCCCTTAGCTAATATAGCAAGCCTTATTGACTGCTCTGTTTTCTCTCATGCATTTTGACTTACTGTGTTTAAGATATTCTATTTAGAAATAGCTCTCGTGTTTTGAAATAATTATTCATTTTTTCATATACACATACATATATACATATTTGTATTCATTCATGCACGCATGCATGCTGATACACACACACATACATATATACACACATATTATGTATATATATATGTATATTCGTATATACACACGATTCTTTCACATGTAATCTAGAAATGTATGATAGGGGAATAAAGACACTTTTGGACACTAACGTTTGAGTAAATTTGAAGGATTGTGAATATGCCTTTCCTTGTCATTTCTTTGTTTCCGGTGAATGTGATTCCACTTTATATCTCATGATATCCATATCAACATAAAATGAAAGAAACAGTTTTCCCCCCTCTCTGTCTCTCGCACATTTTCTCTTTCTTACACACACACGGACGCACGTCCGTGTGTGTAAGAACGGTGTGTGCGTGTTGGTTTGCGTTGGGGCGGGGCAGGGCCAGGGCGGTGGTGTAAGTATGCATAGATAAAGCAAGAAAAATATCATTTAACTTTTTAGTGCAAAAATTCGGTCAGGGATTTAAAAAAAAAAAAAAAAAAAAAAAAAAAAAAAAAAAAAAAAATTATATGGCTTATAAAAATAATTCCAATATCGTGTACATTCCTCCTTTTTGCCATCATTAAATAACTATGTTAAAGGGAATACGCTTATATGGTACAGTAAGGGAAGTGCTTTCTTGTAAAAGGAATTATATACATATACATACATACATACATATATAATAAATAAATAAATATATATATATATATAATATATATATATATATATATATATATATATATATATATATATATATATATATATATATACGAAGTGTGTCAGAAAAGTTCCAGGACTGATATCACAATAGATATAAGAAAGATCGTCCACTGCGAGTTCTTGCCACAGGGCCGACGATCAACCAACATCTCTACAAAGAGATACTGCAGCGTTTGCTTCGTTCAGTGCGTGAGAAGAGGCGAGAGTTGTGGCATGACAACTCGTGGCTGCTTCACCGTGACAACGCACCTACTCACAGTGCCCTGAGCATTCGACAGTTCCTGGCCGAGAAGAGCATCGTCGTGCTGGAGCAACCTCCCTCTGTGTGATATTTTCCTCTTCCCCAAGCTCAAGAGGGTCATCAAAAAGTCCGTGACGACGGAACTCCAGGAATACATACAAGCGTGACAGAGAAGAATGAGAAAGTGCATTAGACTCCAGGGGGTGTACTTTGAAGGGAAAAACTCTTAGTGTGAAGTTTGGGTTTGAAATAAATCCTTTGTGACATAAGTTCTGGAACATTTTTGACATACCTCATATTATATATTCAACACACATGCACACATATATGTATATATATTATGTATTTGAACGACTCCGTGTTGCACCTGTCTGTGCTTCTACGAACGCATTAGTGGACATATATACTTCTTTATATCTGTGTAACAGTAAATCAATTTCCTTTTTCAGTTATCAATAGATTCCGGTCAACAGCTGCGTCACGTGACGTGAGGAAGATATGTACTTCCTGGGAAGAAATTAATTTGAAAGTTAAAGTTGATGTATTGTATGATTGGCTCATGTAACAAGAATGTAAGTAATTATGTATATTTGGTTTGAACATAAAATTCCAATGAATGGCAATAGATATATTGGTAAAAATATGTCTTGTAAATGTTGCAACTTTTATTTAATCACGGAGGAAGTATCTGATGAGCACCTTGTGTGGATGAAGCCGCCGTCGCCATGGCCAGGGTGTTCTGAAGGGGAAGAAGACCGAGGCATTCGTTGAAAAGAATTTTGAAATAGCTGTTTTCTTTCTTCTGATTTATATCATATTGTTTCTAATTATGTATAGTGTTATGCGATATCCACTCTTTCAGCCTATAGTACATATATTTCTTGTTTGACTAGATATATCCGAACGAGAATTGGACAACCTAAAAGTCAATAGACGGATTTCCTGTTCATTTCTTCCCGGCGTCGTTCATGACCTTGGGGAGTCCAAGGAGGGAGTTGATGAGTTCGGAGTTGCGCTTGTGAGGTCCCGCCGCGAAGGCCGAGGGTCCCTGGGCCACTCGCAGGATCTGCGCCGCCAGCTCGGACACCACCTGTTGGTCAGGGTATAGAATAGCAAAGATTTATTGGTCCCGCCACATAGAAGTAAACGTTTTCTAACACAAGTTTTAAATTTCATATTCAGCTAAAAATGTTTATGATACATACCACATCGGAAAAGCTTCAGCACTTACCTCACGCTCCGGGTTCTGCAGGTTCTGGGCGAGTATCAGCTGAAGGCTCACAGCCATCGCTACCACGAGAATGACCACAACGGTGCTGCGCATTCTGGGTAGATTCAGTTGATTAGTATATCGATGTGGTATGAGTATTCCACATGTCAAAATTATTCTAGTTCTATAGAAACTATTTTGAGTACTTGACTTGCAATAATAGTTATGACCCAATGAAATCTATGATATGTGCCAAAGAAAGAATCATAATGAGTGGCTCTAAGAGCACCTTTAAGAGCTTCCAACCTACTTGTGTTATCAGGATAGGTTTCGAAGCCACAATGATACAAGACCCGTCGACCTCCTCTTATATCGGCCGCCTCATCCTCCGCGACTCGCCCACTCTTCATGGTTTCGACCTCCTTTTCCTGTTGAGGCGCCGCATGTTGAACAGTCCTGAGGATTTTCTGAAAGGTTCCTGTTATTCTTTTATTTCTTGGACAGCGTTTTTCGTTTTAAATTTCAGTGCATTTTCCATAAAGGGTTTTAAAGTTGCTCTTTATTCACATTGCATTCCATATTTGACCGCAAAAACTCCGCTAACTTGACGATATATTCAAGATCTATTCTGGTGCGACATGTGAAGCGATTTGGTTAAAAAAGTATCTAATCGTGAACTAAACACGTTAGTAGGAGAAAGAGAAAAGAGACGTCACACACTTTACAAGCATTACTAAAATACTCTTTCTGCTATTACTACTACTTAAAATGTTGATGAGACGACCAAGATACCAAAATGGTTTAAAATATATTCTTTTCTTAAACTAAAACATGTTTTTTTGCTCTTTCTCTAAAGCTTGACATTCCACATCTATAAAAGACAAATACAAGCACACACACATAAAAGCACATCTATCTGTTTATCTATATTTATATATATATATCTATATGCCTGTTTGTGTGGTCAGAAAAGAGGAAATGAACTACAGTCTTTGGACACTATGAAAGGTCAAGCTTTTGAGAAAACAATAGTCAGAAAAGAACTGAAATGAGTTTTAGCTGATAGACAAAAGAGAGAAAAAAACACTTATTGTTGTTATCATCATATATGAGTAATAATAATAGTAAAAATAGTTTACTGATGCTTGTTAAATGTGTATGAAGCTTTCATATACATTATAGTTTATTATATATATATATATATATATATATATATATATATATATATATATTATATATATATCATGTATATATACATATGTTCATATATCTATGTGTTTATATATATATATATATATTATATATATATATATATATACATATATGTATATATAAATGTGTGTAATATATATAAAATACATACACATACATATGTATACACACACACACACACACTCACACACACACACACACACACACATATATATATATATATATATATATATATATATATATATATATATATATATATATATATATATATATATATATATATATTTGCGTGTGTGTGTGTATGTATGTATGTACACACACATATATATCAAGAACGTGAGTTGCAGAATTAAGAACGAAAGAGATTGGTGAATAAAGATGTGTTTATTAATTATAGCTTTCATGTCAGTGTCATATCACTCGATATGATAGACAATGAACCATAAGCTACCCTATGGCCTGATTTTTAGTAATAGCGAATCTATAAAATTTATCAACTGTTTACATTCCTACATTTTCCAGATGAATCATACGTAAACTGTCAACTGTCTTTTGATTCCTCCAAGAAATTCCT
>NW_020871138.1:128957-136457 GCF_003789085.1 Penaeus vannamei
CTATTACTACCATCGTTATTGTTAATCATATGACCATTATTATTATGATTCATTATTTCAGAATCATAACTGTACCCGCAATCATCATGATTGCAACTATTATCGCAATCTACTAAAAGTTATCAGTGTGTGGTAAATTTATTCATCCTTTCCTATCTTACCAAAAATAACCTCTGACCTCGTTGTTTATCTCCTCCCGGCGTCGTTCATGACCTTGGGATCCCCAGGAGGAGTTGATCAGCTCCGAGTTGCGCTTGTGAGGTCCCGCCACGAAGGCCGAGGGTCCCTGGGCCACGCGCAGGATCTGCGCCGCCAACTCCGAAACTATCTGTTTGGTGATACAATACAATAGTTACATTAATTTTCTTAATCTATTTTACAGGTCACGTAAACTCGAATTTGACGATAGTAAAATAGTTTCTGCGATGATATGTATCACTTAAGTCTCAAATTTAACGAAAGAGTGAGAGAGAAAACAAGGTTTTGCGAAGCTCTGTACTAACCTCACGCTCGAAGTGGTTCAGAGTGTCCCCTGAAGCCGTATGCTGAAAGCTCATGACCACGGCCACGACGAGGACTGCGACTACGGCTTTATACATCCTAACCAACAAGACACTTCTTTTAATACACTTGTCAAAAGAAAATATGGCGTATTAGATAACAGTAATTTCTACTTAAGACTCGCTTATGCAATGACCTCTTACTAACTGGAAACTGGAAACCTACTTGGATCTGTCGTTGCGATCGGCGTCGACGGTAAACTGACTGCAGCTTCCTAAGGACTTCACGTTATATGAAGACTCCGCTCTACGCACGCACGCGCCCTCACGCTCTCTTTCGACCGGCTTCGTTCTTCTTCCCGGTCACACACTTTCTTTTGTTTGTATAAAAAAGAAAAATCCAGGAATAAGGAGTTTCGCCGAAGAATCTAAAGTGGAATGTTTACAGATGAGCTGCAGAGCATTACCACTTTTGTATCGAAGGACCAGTGACAATCTGTAGTAATGTATTTGCATTCACAAATTCACAGCTATTCAGTAATCAAGTAATTGCTACGTAGCTTAATCAATTATTGTTTTTCTAATTTGTCTGGTGATACCGCAGCGAAATTAAAGAAATAATGAGACTACATATCCTTACTAACAGTGTCAACATTTGTGGCCTTAATTCTGCGAAGCAATTACTAGACATCTTGATGAAAGCTCCTTTGAAACCAACTCCTGCAAAGAATTATTAAGTAATTTCAGAAATCGAGTTTACGAGTATCAATGACGATCTGAAACTATATTATTTTTTTACAAAATTGAAAGGGAATTAAGAAACATAAATTGACCACAAAAATAAACATGAATTATGAATACAAATTTAATTGAGACTAAATTCATACTTCCAAACACTTCCAATAGATACAGTGAGATGAATTAGAACATCACATCAAAATGATAGTAAAAAAAAAAAAAAAAAAAAAAAAAAAAGGACTTTCTTAATTTACAGATATAAGATTTAGTCTCCTCACACACATAAACAATCAGACGAAAAAACGATAAAAAAGGTGGAGTAAAAAATGCTGTCTCTTAGTGAGTCTATTTAACACTCGCTGATTCTAAATACACAAGGAGAAGCATTTTTGAAAATGTGAAAAGAGATACAAAGAATTCATTTTTGCTATTCTCTGAAGTTGCAAATTCGATTGCAAGAAGAAATGCGCAGCGCACACTCAAACACTCACACACACACACACACACACACACACACACACACACACACACACACACACACACATATATATATATATATATATATATATTTATATATATATATATATATATATATATATATATATATGTATATATACATATATATATATATATATATATATATATATATATATTATACATATATACATAATATATATATATATATATATATATATATATATATATATATATATATATATATATATGTATGTATGTATGTATGTGTGTGTGTGTTTATGTATGTTATAATATATATATGTATGTATATATATTTATTTATGTATATACATAACTATATACATATATACTATATACTATATACATATCCTCCCTCTCTCTCTCTTTTTATCCTCCCTGTCTCCCTCCCTCCCCCCTCTCTCCCTCTTTCTCTCCCTCTCTGTCTATAGACCGATTCGGTGTGACGTCACGAGTCGGAGTCGCCATTCCACTTGGTGAAAACAAACCCGTCGCTCGCAGATCCCTCGCTGTCAACGTGAAGGAAAATGGCGTATGATTCTTTGTTCTTCAAAAACCGAAGCGAAAAGGTGATATGAAGCAAAACTAGAAGCTGTGTAGCTAAAAGAGTACTCGTACCGAAATCTGGATCGACGATCCTTCGAAATGACCTAAAATTGAATATTCTGACATCTACGACTATTCTATCAATAAAGCAGATGATAATAATAATTTTATAATAACATAATTGCTACAGTAATGTATGCGTTTAGCTATATAGTATTTTTCTGTGAAATCAGTGCCATTTCCTAACATCACTTTTCTTCTCATTTACTAGGTGTTTATACAAAGGAGACAATGAAGTCACGTATAGGCCTAAAAGCGCACAACGCATTTTTCTCTCTCCTCAATAATTTGACCTCAAGAGATAAGCCCTCTTCAGTTGTTTCTTTTGCTGGACCATATGACATTTCAGACAAAGGCAACAGGCAACTATATACCTGCTTTGTTTTCATTTAATGGACAGTGCTTGAAGGCACTTGGATAAAGTCTGGGTGAAGTGGATCGCGGATGGTTTGATTGTAAATATAAATTATGATAAATCAATTTATTACAAAAAAAATAAAAAATAAATAAATGAAAATAATAGAATTACTTATGTGCTTTTTAGAATATATGACTACTGCCAAAACCTAATGTCGACAATGTTGATCTTGTTTGGCCTTGATAGGTAGTGTAGATAGACAATAGTTTGAAAGTAATTATCTGTCTCTGGAATTTGAAGTGTAATATATGAATATGTAGACCAATAAAATGTTCTAAGCAGATGTAAACATTTTCCACCAGGCGCCCAAGCACTCCCATCAGCGTTCATGCGTTTCATGGTCTGTAGGCCTACCCATCACTTCCATTATTCAGGTTTTCTTTTCGCGATCTGGAATATATGAAAGGTTAAACCTTTCTTTCCCTTCATGCTGTGGTTCGAACAACCAACGAAACAAAACTCGATATTTCACGCAAGAAACGAAATTCTTAGAAAAATTCAGGGACTTTGTAAGCAAAGCGCAGTGATTTTTCGAACGAACGAGGGTTTGTTTTCACCAAGTGCTCGTTGCTAGGCGGTTGCTAGGCGTTACTGAATCGGTCTATAATATATATCCCCCCTCTCTCCCCCTCTCCCCCTCTCTGTCTCTCTCTCCCTCCCCTCTTTCTCTCTCTCCTTTGCATTCTTTATGATTTGGTGATGTTAGTGTCAGGATTATAACACAACCAGTGGCCCTTAATTATGCGAAAAATAATCCAAAGTATATATTGTACAATGATTTCTTTCAAATAGCTTCGGCTGTTCTTTGTATCGTGATGCAGATGAATGCACATACTGTAAGAAAAAGTAAGGAGAACGCATGCGCATCAGATGGAGGAAAGAGCGAAAGGTAGATAAGTGCTAAAGCCTCCGTCAGTTCCTCAGTACCATTCGTATTGCAACGGAAGGTAAGGTATATGGTGGGAACACTTTTGAAATTATATAAAATATAAAACTTTTTGAATGATCAAAGACACACACACACACATACAAATCTCCCTCCCTCATCTCTTTCTCTTATCTCCCAATTTCTCTCTAAGCAGCACAAAGTCAGGCAATATAATACTTTATTTCCCAGTCGTTTTGCCTTACTATATTTAAACATTTCAGTCACTCAAAGCATCCAATCACAAAGAAGATGCGCAGCACTGTAGTGGTAGCCCTGCTGGTGACGTCAGCCCTGTGCCTTCAGATGACGTCAGCCCAGGAAAAGTTGACGTGCTTTGAGCGTGAGGTATAAACGGATTACTGGATGTGCGTTCTGTAAGAATTGTCCATGCCTTAATTTTCTCAACATTCTCATTATTCAAACATGTACCAACGAAAACCAAATATATAAAATTATATATTTTGACACCTAATAGGTTGTATCCGAGTTGGCGGCGCAGATCCTGCGCGTGGCTCAGGGACCCTTGGCCTTCGTGGCGGACCTCACAAGGCAACTCTGAGCTGATCAACTCCCTCCTGGGGATCCCCAAAGGTCATGAACGACGCCGGGAGGAGATAAAAAGGAAGTCCGTCCATTTTCTTTAAAGGTCCAAGTTTCGTTCAGTATTATTCATTCATAAAAGAAAGCCTCTGAAGCTAAAATATTTCATTTTATCCCCTTGTACATATGACTCCGATGGCTTACAAGTAATCGGAAAATATGTAATAATCTGCAAAGGTATATGAGAGGACTTCTGCCAAGTTAATTAACCATGATAAGTTTTATATTCCTTAAAACTGTTTCCAGTGTATTTATTTACTCCCAGAACCCCGAGGACGCGACTAAACATCGGGAATCCCTAAACCCACGAAGGAAGCTGGAATAAAGGTGGATAGCAATCTTCTGTCTTGCTATTCTTAGTTCTTTAGACTATGTGTTTTAGGGATATCTTTAACCCACACCATCTATGAAATCTATACTTTAGCAGAACTCGAAACAGAAAATATGTATCTGATGAAACTTTGATTAATATTAAACTAGTTGTATAAATTCTTTTGTTTTTAATTACATCATATTTTAGTGAAGATATGGTGAGTACATCGATATCTTGTAATAAAATCGCAACTTGAAAACAAAGTTTAGAATTTCTTTAATATCTGATTACCCCTGTGAAGCATACATCTCTCTTACCTTTTATTATTCAGGTCTAATGAATAATTTGTTAAAGTAGGAATCACATACAACTTAGGAACTGTGTACTTGTATCAAAATGAGATCTTAAGATTTGTTTAAACTCTCTCTTTCTTTTGTTTTTTCTTTCTTTCTTTCTCTCTCTCTCTCTCTCTCTCTCTCTCTCTATTACTATCATCATCAGTAATATAATTGTCACTATCATCACCATCATCATATTATTGCTATTATTATTACCACTAATAGTCATCATAATTATCATTATTATTTATATTTTGTTATTGTTATTGTACGTGAGAAGAACACACACAAATAGAATATAATACTTCTACAGAGTAACAACGGATTCAAAACACGGCGTTTCGAACTCAGGAGATCTTCATAGGATATAATAAAAAAACAGGAGCTTTTCCTTTTTTTCCTTTTTGATAAGGAACTTTCTATTTGTATTCTTGTTCATGTACACACAAGCACATTTACACACCTGTGTATACGTATCGCCCAAACAGCTACTATAAGAATACTCGTAATGCTATTGCTATGATATCATAACCGAAATAAAAAAATGAAGACCGTAAGCAGCACTCATTGTTATATAATTACCACGCACCTACATCTGTAATATTTAGAGTGGAATAGATATTGCAAAGGCAAAACAGAAAGCAAAGGAAATTTTTCCCCAAAAGTACACTATTACGTGAATCAACTTCATCGAGCAAAATGTGTGTCACGTAGGTACTGTTGTTACATAACTCTGAATCAGCGTTGAGTCCAATTCATGAATATTTCATATCTATCTGAAAATGTTTTTGTTTTAAAAATTTCTGACGCGAAGGTTATCGCGTGAATATAAAATAGAAGTAAAAAAGAGTAGGTTATGTAACTTGCATTAACAGTATTCCTCACGAATTTGTTCCCAGCACTATAATCTTTCACGAATGAATCGGTACAACTCTCTTATTAACATATTTAGGGGAATTATAATCTCTCTCTCTCTCTCTCCCCGCCCCTCCTTTCTCTCTCTCTCTCTCTCCGCCCCTCTCCTTTCTCTCTCTCTCTCTCTCTCTCTCCCTCCCTCCCCCCCCCCCCCTCTCTCTCCTCTCTCTCTCTCTCTCTCTCTCTCTCTCTCTCTCTCTCTCTCTCTCTCTCTCTCTCCTCTATCACTCTCTCTCTCTCTCTCTCCCTCCCTCCCTCTTCCTCCCTGACCCCCCTCTCTCTCTCTGCTAATGATAATGATCATATTAAGATAGTAATAATACCAATAGCGTAATAGTAACAGTAGTAATAGCAACAGTAGTAATAGTAACAGTAACAATAACAATAATAATAATCATGATAATGATGCTACATCGTTGAAACAAGAATTGTTCGGAAGTAGGATAAATAAAGCAAGGGATAACAAAGAAAAGACAATTATGTAGTGTGTCATGTAAAAACAAACACGACTGTGCTTGATGTTAGGTCTTCCTTATGGTAAAAAGGATTGCCACAGATTAACTTGACAGTTTTTGAGTATACGTCATTTTCTTTATTTTTTTCTCGTCTAAAGGGAATTTATCAGTCTTTTTTACTATAAGAGTGTATGAGAAATAGCTATGATGTGAAAAAAGCACTTTAGAGTAAGGTTTTAATTGTAAAAACAACGTTTATAGTATTTCATATTGATATTGTTTTTAAAAATCATGTTTCGGCATAAACGACGGGCTTGAAACATCTATCATTCTTTAACCATTTTTATTTTGCAGAGGATTTTGGATGCCCTGTTCCACAATCTGTGCTAAGCAAGTTTCGTTCGGACATAATGATATATATATATTTTTTTATGTGAATACAGATCAGTGTATGAAGTAATAATACATCCTCAAATTCGTCAGCGTGTTGTTTGTAGGAAGTATGAAAACGAGTGAAGTAATTTTAACCTTGGAGCATTTATTAACAAAGCATCAAGGGAAATCTGAGGACTTTTACCTGGATTGAGCTTCCTTTCCTAAGTCCGATCTTGTGGGACTCAAAACAAAAAACAGGGCAATATAGCACGAATATCACTTTATTCCAGGAAAAAGATTATGGTAACTTAACTTATATAAGAATGGTGTTTTTTCAGGAATACTTGTTGAAATATTATGATATTGTTCGAGAAAGGTATGAACACATGCATATGATATTAGGTAGGGTCAGTAGTTCCAGACGTTCTTTCATATGAAGAATGTACCAAGAGTTCGTTTATCTCCTTCCGGCGTCGTTCATGACCTTGGGGAGTCCAAGGAGGGAGTTGATGAGTTCGGAGTTGCGCTTGTGAGGTCCCGCCACGAAGGCCGAGGGTCCCTGGGCCACGCGCAGGATCTGCGCCGCCAGCTCTGCCACAACCTGTAAGAGGTCGTGTTATAATATTACGCCGAAGACAGGCTTTAAAGTGTATTTCAGAATCACAAAAATAGTTAAAGCAGCAAATTTTTCTTACTTGGCAATAGCTTCTGCACTTACTTCACGCTCGAAGTATTTGAGGTCATCCTGAGCGTTGCCACCTGCAGACTCGTGGCCGCCAACGCCAGAAAAGCCAGGACAACAAAGCAACGCGCCCTGGA
>NW_020871138.1:143957-152095 GCF_003789085.1 Penaeus vannamei
TACAGAGTAATTGTTTTAGGACAAATATAAAAAATTCCTCACTTATGAACTCTCAACTAGCAACAGGTTTAAAGCACACATGCCACATTACCATATGCAAATTTGAAGTTTTTGTTTCTCACATGTATCACCTTGAAAATTTCCAACATGATATGCATCGCTTAATAATCCAATGGTACGAATCCACACTTTTAACATTCCTTTAAGATATGTCTTTCACTGTTATTCCTTAAATAGCTTGTAACTTAAGACTACGCGACAGTAAAAATCACCGTACACTTCACAATTGACAAGATAACACCGCAAGAGAATATCGCTGTGTATTGCATTGCATGGGGCTTTCACATTCATGTCTAGCAATACAAGTAAATTTCAGAAACACTTTTATAACTCACAACATGTATCAGCAATACTAATATTCATTTTCTTTGCTTTTCTTTTTGTCTTATTAAATTTAATGTCTTTCCCTAGGGAATAAAGAAAAAAATCAACACGCAGGAACTATTTCATCAACCTCTAACATGCTTCATAAACATACACATACATACATAAAATCACTCAATCAGAAACAGAAACAAAACTGACTAGAACTAAAAAAAAAACTCCAAATTAAAGTAATCAGTATTTCAAAAAAGAAAAAAAATGGAATGGTTAGTTAGTTGGTGACATTTGCCAAAAACTGATCCCAACATGGCAGTGTTTTTACTCTGGGTTGTGGCCAACAATCCACCAAACTGCAACAACTTCATTCTTTTTTATTTTAACTTTTTTTTTAGGCTTTTTGTTTTTTGTTTTTTTGTTTTCTTTGTATAACCCATCTATAAACAACATTCATATAATAGACTCTTACAAAAAAATTTAACAAGAAATGACACTATTGCAATCTACTGACAGTAAGACTTTTAAAAAAGAGGAAAAAAAGAATATTTTACATATTTTTTTTCTTTTCTGCAATAAGAAAATGTCTAAAGTCATACTCACATTGCATATATTTGTACAAAACCGAGAATACCTACTTTATATCAACTATCAGGAAAAACAAGCCTGTATGAGTGTGTGTACAAGGGAGAGCATGTGTCCATCAATATGTATGGTTTAGTACATATACATTAAGTGTTTTTGTTTATGCTATGATCACATAACTGTTTAAGTGTAAGTATATGTGTTTACATATATACATTTCATAGAGCAGAGACATAACACTATGGTGAAATACATACAGAACATGGATGTAAACCCAAGAAATTCCTGAATGCGCATACAGCTCTCTGACGTCAGACTATACACCTATCACTAGCTGCCTCCTTTCCTCCCATTTTCCAGTGTTTGCAGTACTAGTATAGGCCCTTGGGCGGAACATGTTAAGTCCTTACACTTCCTCTCTTATCATGGGCATTCCAGTGCACACTCACCACACCCAACCCACACTCACTGTCACCAGATTGGACTCATTCACTCACTGTTTCAGTACTTCATCCAAAACTATTTTAACCTAGTCTGTCTGTTTCTGTTCAAGTCTTAGTCTTGGTTGTTTTGAAATTGAAAAATCTAAATAATCATTTATCATATTTTGTGTAGATATGCTAGGATTACATTTCAATTGAAACTTACTTCTGAGCATATTGCAGGATCTATATGGAAAAAACATAAGATTGAATATGAGAGAGGGGAGAGGGGGGAGAGGGGGTAGAGGAGAGAGAGAGGGAGAGGAAGCTAGGGAGGGGGAGGGAGGGAAGAGGGAGAGGGAGAGGGAGAGGAGAGGGAGAGGGAGAGGGAGAGGGAGAGAGACAGATAGAGATTGAGACAGAGATAGAGACAGATAGAGATAGAGATAGAGACAGATAGAGATAGAGATAGAGATAGAGACAGAGACAGAGATAGAAACAGAGATGAGACTGAGATAGAGATGAGACAGAGATAGAGATGAGACAGAGATAGAGAGAGACAGAGATAGAGAGAGAGAAAATATACAAAACAAAACAATTCTTTAGCTATAAGGGCTAGGATGACTCCTCCCTTCAGAACACGGATTAGAATATTATTGCATTAGTAGTATCTGGTCTTATTTCACCAAAATTCTGTCTATGAAAACAAATACAGCTGCAACGGCCATACAGTACAATGATTTTCAGGTTGTATGAAAGTCAAATCAAACCAATCAGTCATGTTGCAAAGAAATTTGTGCTTGCAAAATTATCATACATTACACTTTCTCCCTTCCACTCACTCACAAGCATACAGACACACACACATACAAACATATCCATGGCACGCAGTCAAAACTTTATACAATGAAATGTAAGAGTGAATGAGAGTGTGTGTGTGTGTGTGTGTGTGTGTGTGTGTGTGTGTGTGTGGTGTGTGTGTGTGTGTGTGTGTGTGTGTGTGTGTGTGTGTGTGTGTGTGTGTGTGTGTACATCTGTGTGTGTGTGTATATATCTGTGTGTGTGTGTACATCTGTGTGTGTGTGTACATTTGTGTGTATGTGTGTGTGTGTGTACATCTGTGTGTGTGTGTACATTTGTGTGTATGTGTGTGTGTGTGTACATATGTGTGTGTGTATAAATGTGTATGTACAAGTGTGTGTGTACATGTGTGTGTACATGTGTGTGTGTGTGTATGAGTGTGTGTGTGAGTGTGTGTACATGTGTGTGTGTGTGTGTGTGTGTGTACATGTGTGTGTGTGTGTGTGTGTGTACATGTGTGTGTGTGCATGTGTATATGTGTGTTTGTGTGTACATGTGCTTGTGTGTACATATGTGTGTGTACATGTGTGTATACATGTATGTATGTGTGTGTATATAAATGTGTGTGTGGGTGTATGTACATTTATTTGTTTGTGTGTGCATACAAGTGTGTATGTACATGTGTGCATACATGTGTGTATGTACATGTGTGTATACATATGTGTACAGGTATGTGCACATGTGTGTACATGTGTGTGTGTGTGTGTACATGTATGTGGACATGTAAATCTGTGTTTGTGTTTGAGTGTGTGTGAATGCAAGTGTAAAGAGTATGCGTATACCTGTCTCTATGCATGCACATATGCACAGAAACATGCACGCACACACATTCAAGCAAACTACATGTGAGAATGACAGTGTGTCCACGATTATGAGTGAATGTATGTATGTGTGTATGTTTATGTATAAACCTCTGTATGTATGCAAGTATATAGGCATATGTGTACATATGCAAATGTATACATATGTATATGTGTTCATGAGACTCAGTGAAAAAGAGAAAGAGAGAAAGAGGGAGTGAGGGAGAGAGGGAGAGAGTGAGTGAGAGTGAGTGAGAGTGAGTGGGAGTGAGTGGGAGTGAGTGAGTGAGTGAGTGAGTGAGTGAGTGAGTGAGTGAGTGAGTGAGTGAGTGAGTGAGTGAGTGAGTGAGTGAGTGAGTGAGTGAATGTGTGTCTATGTGTGTGTAGAAAAGTGTGGTCATTATTGTAAATGAATTTGTGTTAGTGAACTTGTTCGTGTGAGGGTGGGACTAAGGGTGAGAGTAACATTGACAGTAACATTAGAACCGCACCTGTGTAAGTGGGAGTGTATGTGTTACACATGTGCACCTTTGTGTATACTCATGCACACACAGGTGACAAGATTGCAAAGATTAGAATCAATTCCTTCATTCTATAAAACTGAAGGTTAAAATGCATTTCAAACTGGAAATCTGCTTCTTATCTGTTTGACATTAATTATCACCTGTACTTCAAATAAACAAATATACCTACTTTACAAGATGACATTCATGATGAGGTTAAATGGAACTACCAAGCTACTGTATGAGAGAGAAAAAAAAAACACAAGAGAACATGCAAACACTAAGGTTTTACAAAAGGCAAAATTTAAGTTGTATGATTGTTTGTCACACAGCATCATACAGTATTCAAAAAGTAAAGTAGAAGGTTTTCATTGAGGTATAGTCTGATCTACTCACTAATCTTTTTTTAATTATCTTTATTAATCTTGTAGTGCTGAACAGAATACTACAAAAGTTTACGGCCTATGAGTTCCCACGACAAGGAAAATGGGAATTACAGTACAAAGGTAAAAGTTTCTCACACAGGTCTCATCCTCTAGCAACATCAAAACAAGAAACCACGTTACAGGCCGAGTGCACTTAGAGCTGTGATGGTAATATCCTTTTCTCATATTCAAGCCTTGCTTGGAAAACTGGTGCAAGTACATGCTTCAGCAACACAAGATAAATAACTGGATAAATGGGAGGGAGGAAGCAGGGTGAGGAGGAGGGCACAGGGGAGAGAGGGAGAGGGAAAGAGTGGGTGAGAGAAAGGGAGAAAGAGATGGAGAGGGTGAGGGAGAGGTGGCAGAGAGGGCAAAACACAGGAAAATGTGTGTGAATGAGACCAAGGAGAGAAGGTATGTAAAAGAACTAGTGACAACTTAATCCAATTGTGTTAAGAGAACATGCTAACACATTCATGTAAACATGTAATACATATATGCATAGGTGTCTCTGAGCTTATGCCTTTTCCTGCATTTGATTCTCATGTAAGATATGGAAATTGGTATACATGTGCATAGGTGTGCGTGTTAATGGGTGCTACTGTCTATGAATGTATGTGTGTGTTGTTGTGTCACCATTCATCACCCTCTACATGTATTGTCATAACTCCCTATCAAGTAAAATATCCAATATACATTCTTAATTTTAAGTCTCTTTAATTAGTATTTGATTGTATTGGGAGGTTTCCACATTTCAATTTGGACACCATATTCTGAACACTGTACAGCAACTCTCGGCTTTTCTACATGTAAAACAGCACCCAATTTATGCATGTACATAGTAATGTACAACCTATGTAAATCTGAAATGCATTATAATCCGTACAATAAATAACTCTATTATAACTACATTGTCAAATACATAGGAAAATATTCTATTAGTGAATTAAAACACAAATGATATGGACTTGTCTATATCACTATATGCATGACTTAGTTGACTGGATAACTCTTCTGTAGTCTTATGCAACAGTACTTTCTTGGCACACCACATCACAATCTACAAAAATGTTTAGTTGAAGACCTTAAGTGTTCGGCCTGTGACAGATCCAGACCAGTGAAGACAACACTGCTTGTTTATTGCAAAACTACAATTGACTGTACAATCATTCTAGCATGTTAACACTGTGGGCAAATGTTTCATGGTTTAAGATTACAAAGCAACTAATTACAAATTTCAAAAACAATAGCCATGGTGATGATCTGCCATTAATTACAATAGGTAAAAATTTTGAACTAGGGATGCAGCATGTATAGTGGCTATACACCCACTGCATCCTCCCACACTTCCATTGTTAAACATTATCAACAACAAAAAAATTCTACACATTATTAATAGCCACAGGAAGCTAGGAAATACATTTCAGGTATCACTAGACCTTTCACAGACATGTTCCAGCATACCCTCCAAAACTTGCCAGACTTGCTGTGACTTTTCTCCAAAATATTCCAATTATCACTAAACAATCCTTTATTATGGTGACACCTCTGCATCTTTTTTTTTCTTTTTTTTTTTGCCTTTTATATAACATTCTAAACACCAGCTTTAACCAGGAACATACCTTCCAACAGGGGTTTTATGAACCCCATTTTTGCCCAATTCCGCTGGGGGGGAAATGACCTCAACGTTGGTTTGAATTTGTTGTGAAAACAAAAAGTCTCCCAAGCACGGCAGGCCACAACAGCAGTCATTAGGCATACAAACTTCCCATACTGTTAATCTGACTCAAAGAGAGTAATTTGACTCAAAGAGATTGAATGTACAATCTCAAGATAAACTCATATAAAACTTTCTTTTTTTAATATGAAATGACTTCATTGACTTTGGGATTAGTCATCAAAACAGCCAAGTTGAGCTTAAAGAATATAAATAAAACTCTTTAAAAATGAGCTCTAAAGATATTGGTCTACTAAAATTCTTGTGGTTTGTGGAAGATGAAGGAGTCATGACACTTACCCTTCCATCATTGTCAGAGAGCGTGCCGGCACACAATTTCCTCCTCATACCGATTCTGTTTCTGTAGCAAAAGCCCATCCAGATGCTTCATTGTAAACATGTCAATACAGCATTTTGCATCACAGTTAACATGATGGTGTCAACATTGACTTGCACACTTCTTGATAGTTTTTTCATCACTAATTTCCTTTTGATATTGACCCTTAAGAAAGCTTTTTGTTTTCTTTTTTTGGTATATATCTTTTTTTTTCAAGACATGAAGGAACACAAAAATGCATACACATCACATTTTTCCTTACTTATACATATTCATACTTTTTATTCATTTTTTCTATACATTTAATTTTCCAATTATAAGATGCCACCTTCTGCTCTATCAGTGTCACTGCCACCTAATTCCTACTCTTTGGAGACAGAAAAAGGAAGAAAAAAAGTCCCTGCATGTTTTCCAATGTGGAACACTTTTATGTTGAATGAGCATGCCACATGCAAGGTTGCCTTCACATGGGTTTGGCACAACACTCGCCCTCCACTAGCCACAAGAATCATGAGCCGCAGACAGTTTTTGAATATTCACACAAACACACAAGAAGGGCTCAGCCTGCGCCTCGCTAGGAGGGGCAATGGCTGACATCACAGTCACCTGACAATCCACCGTTTAAATCACCGACAAGAGGACTAGCACCCCATGCCTGTCAAGCAGTCCCAAGGGGGCCTAATCAACTATGCCATCAGTCAGATTCTCCTCCGGCAATCACCGATGAGATTCCTCAATTCTGCTCTGCCATCTGAGTCCCGGCGAGCAGACTTCTTGCGCTTATTGTAGGTCGGTCGGTGGTATCTGGGCTGGTTGCTACCTCCTAGATTGCCACTACTGCTTGCATTACCATGGTGGCTGTTGCTGCCGTGGTGTACACCTCCATTCCCACTGCCAACAGCATCTCCCATGTATTTGCTCCCGCTGTTACTCTTGCCAGTGCGGCCATCTCCTACGCCAGTGGACGAGCCTGAAATGCCAAGGAGACATACAAAACATGTTCCAACATTCATCTCCTTGTGATTGTTTTTGAGAGAGGGTGAGTTTGTGAGGGAGAGGGTGGAGAGGGAGAAAAGGAAATTATATATATAAAAATATAAATATATATATAAATATATATATATAATATATATATACATAGATAGAGAGAGAGAGAGAGAGAGAGAGAGAGAGAGAGAGAGAGAGAGAGAGAGAGAGAGAGAGAGAGAGAGAGAGAGAGAGAGAGAGAGAGAGAGAGAGAGAGAAAGAGAATATATATATATATATATATATATATATATATATATATATATATATATATATAGAGAGAGAGAGAGAGAGAGAGAGAGAGAGAGAGAGAGAGAGAGAGAGAGAGAGAGAGAGAGAGAGAGAGATAGAGAGAGAGAGAGAATATATATATATATAATTATATATAGAGAGAGAGAGAGAGAGAGAGAGAGAGAGAGAGAGAGAGAGAGAGAGAGAGAGAGAGAGAGAGAGAGAGAGAGAGAGAGAGAGAGAGAGAGAGAGAGAGGGAGAGAGAGAGAGAGGGAGATAGAGAGAGAGGGAGATAGAGAGAGAGGGAGAGAGAGGGAGGGAGATAGAGAGAGAGGGAGAGAGAGAGAGGGAGATAGAGAGAGAGGGAGAGAGAGAGAGGGAGATAGAGAGAGAGAGAGAGAGAGAGAGAGAGAGAGAGAGAGAGAGAGGAGAGAGAGAGAGAGAGAGAGAGAGAGAGAGAGAGAGAGAGAGAGAGAGAGGGAGAGAGAGAGAGAGAGAGAGAGAGAGAGAGAGAGGGAGAGAGAGAGAGAGAGAGAGAGAGAGAAGAGAGGAGGAGAGAGAGAGGGAAGAGGGAGAGGGAGAGGGAGAGGGAGAGGGAGAGGGAGAGGGAGAGGAGAGGGAGAGGGAGAGGGAGAGGGAGAGGGAGAGGGAGAGGGAGAGGGGAGAGGGAGAGAGAGAGGGTGAAGGAGAGGGAGAGGGAAGGGAAGGGAGAAGGGAAAGGGAAAGAGGGAAAGGGAAAGGGAAAGGGAAAGGGAAAGGGAAAGGGAAAGGGAAGGGAAAGGGAAAGGGAAAGGGAAAGGGAAAGGGAAAGGGAAAGGGAAAGGGAAAGGGAAAGGGTTGAGAGTGAGGGTGA
>NW_020871139.1:8446-10946 GCF_003789085.1 Penaeus vannamei
TGTAATACTGTCCAGGCGGCTTCACAACGCCTGTAGTATCTGTCAGCGAGAGTTGGCGAGCGGGAGAAGATGAAGGCGAAGTCGGCGTAGTAGCCGAAGTTGTGGCCGGCGCAGCTATAGATGCACGAGAAGTTCTCGTAGTCAGTGTCCAGAATCACGTAGGGAGCCATCCAGGCTGGAAACAGGGAAATAGTACAGTTAATCATATCATATATTTCCTTGTTTCGATAACTTAAACATATTTATTTAACCTTTATTTACAAAATTTCCTTGTGCATACTTACATGCTTCGTAGTCCACGGAAAGGTGAGGTTCTCCGAAAGGATTTGGCAGAACCTGACCATTACGTGTGATTGCGTTTCCGTGGGCATCAGTACCAGTAGTCCTGACGTTGAACTTGGTTCCATCTGTGGATAAAAAAATTATTTATGTATAAAATTTTCTAAGAGGTCTATAACCAATAAGAAAATTCTTAAACAAAATTGAAAAGTAGAATCAAACAGAAACTTACCATAAGTATATTCGTTGCGGACACACTGCTTAATCAGTTGGTATGGGTTGTTTGTGAGTGCAATTTCGTACCATGTGCCCGCATACTGTAATTTAAGATAATTAGACCATAAGAATTGTGCTAAATTGATTATGAAAATACATTTACTTCAACACCTATCAATATATATGTATGCATATGTATATGCAGACATTACATATTATCCATAGAAACGTGTAAATATATATATATATATATATATATATATATATATATATATAATATATATATATATATAAACATATATTTTTATGTATTCATGTATATTCATTTGTATATGTAATATATATATATATATATATATATATATATATATATATATATTATATATATATATATATATATTTACATGTGTATATATAAATGTATATATAAATGTATGTATGTATATAGATACATACATATAAATGTACATATGTATGCATGAGTGCATGTGTACACCTATATATAATCCCACTTATATATATATATATATATATATATATATATATATATATATATATATATATATATATATATATATTATATATATATATATATATAAGCGGGATTATATATAAGCGCACTCATGCGCACACACTGGCATACACATATATTATACATACTCACATATCTATCTATATATATACTAAATGTGTGTGCGAATATATGTACAAGCACAAGATACCTTACGTAATTTTTACATATAAATCAACTTGCCCTTTGAAAGTTCGGCTTCTGTTGAGAGTAGAGCATTCTCTCGTCGACCGCAGGACATTTTCCCGGCACGACAAAGCCAGGGATCCTGTCGGCAGCGACCACTGCAACGAGAGCGAGGCACAGCAGCGAAGTCCTCATGATGATCCTGCAGTCTGAGTGGCGTGAGAGCTTCTCAAGCGCCTTTATATACAAGGTGTATCCCGTAGAGGAAAGTCACGGTCCAAAATATTTATACCGTAGATATAGGAAATACGATTAGTCATAATCTCTTAAATATTAATGAATATTATATGAAAGATAAAAAAAAAAAAAAAAAAAGACATTCGTGAAATTCGAAGCTCCGCCTCTTTCGCTGCTCTATCTGCGACATGGGATATAAGGAGCAGGACTCATCATCAGGAGTCACACACGACAAGACATCATGTTGAAGGCACTCCTAACTGCTGCCCTCGTGGCTCTTGTCGCAGCCGACAGCATTCCAGACTTCGTAGCTCCTGGAACTTGTGCTAAAGTGGCAAATCAAGATAACTTCGACCTTCACAGAGTAAGTTGCCTTATTATGTATTGCTTATTAATGGTATGTTCACTTTCAAATTGATCACAACACTACTGTGTCGAGTGTCTTAGTAACATCTGCTCCCCAACAGTATGCTGGTCGCTGGTATCAGGTCCAGATCATCGACATCCCTTACCAGCCATACACTCGCTGCATCCACTCCGACTATGACTATGACTCTGTCAACGGCTTTAGGGTAACCACAGCTGGATTCAGCCCCAACAACGAGTACATCAGACTGCAGGGCAAGATCTACCCCACAAAGGACTTCCCACCTGCTCACATGCTCGTTGATTTCCCTTCTGGTACGTGAAAACCACTCTTTCCTGTCTATATCAAAACTGTACCTTTTTAAATACTGTAGAAAATAGACATACTGACCAACTGCACATTTCCTCCTTCTCTCCAACAGCTTTCGCCGCTCCCTATGAAGTGATCGAGACTGACTACGACAGCTACTCCTGCGTGTATTCCTGCATTGGCACAGACAACTACAAGTCCGAGTTCGGCTTCGTCTTCTCCCGAACTCCTCAGAATTCCGCTTCGGCGATTAGCAGGTGCGCCTCCGTGTTCCGCAGGAACGGCGTCGACTTCTCGTCTTTCAGTGCAGTTCCTCACACATCCGACTGTGTTTACAGGGCATAGACCTGTACTTCAGATCTCATAATAATAAAGTAAAGCTGTCACTTAGAGCA
>NW_020871139.1:13446-18446 GCF_003789085.1 Penaeus vannamei
CTTCACAACGCCTGTAATATCTGTCAGCGAGAGTTGGCGAGCGGGAGAAGATGAAGGCGAAGTCGGCGTAGTAGCCGAAGTTGTGGCCGGCGCAGCTATAGATGCACGAGAAGTTCTCGTAGTCAGTGTCCAGAATCACGTAGGGAGCCATCCAGGCTGGAAACAGGGGAATTGTACCGTTAATCATATCATAGATTTCCTTGTTTGGATAACTTATGCACATTCATTTCATATATACTTACACACAAATTTTCTTGTGCATACTTACATGCTTCGTAGTCCACGGAAAGGTGAGGCTCTCCGAAAGGATTTGGCAGAACCTGACCATTACGTGTGATTGCGTTTCCATTGGCATCAGTACCAGTGGTCCTGACATTGAACTTGGTTCCATCTGTGGATAAATTTTTAATTATGCATAAATTTTTCTAATAGGTCTATAACCAATAAGAAATTTCTTAAAAATGAAAAGTAGAATCAAATAGAAACTTACCATAAGTATATTCGTTGCGGACACACTGCTTAATCAGTTGATAGGGGTTGTTTGTGAGTGCAATTTCGTACCATGTGCCAGCATACTGTAATTGAAGAAATTTGGACCATAGGAATTGTGGCAAATTGAATATGAAAGATCTACCTCAATGACTATCAATTTATATATATATATAATATATATATATATATATTATATATATATATATATATATATATGTGTATATATATATATTATATATATATATATATATGTGTATATTTACATATATATATATATATATATATATATATATATATATATATATATATATATATGTATATATGCATGTATATTATATCTATATATATTATATATACAAACATTTGTATATATGATTATCTGTAAGCCTATACACACGCACAGACTAACACATACACATATATTATACATACGCAAATATCTATAAATATACCATATGTGTGTGTGAAAGTATAAACTCAAATTACCTTACATAATTTTTACATATAAATCAACTTGCCCTTTGAAAGTTCGGCTTCTGTTGAGAGTAGAGCATTCTCTCGTCGACCGCAGGACATTTTCCCGGCACGACAAAGCCAGGGATCCTGTCGGCAGCGACCACTGCAACGAGAGCGAGGCACAGCAGCGAAGTCCTCATGATGATCCTGCAGTCTGAGTGGCGTGAGAGCTTCTCAAGCGCCTTTATATACAAGGTGTATCCCGTAGAGGAAAGTCACGGTCCAAAATATTATGGAGATAGAGGAATTAAGATTAGTTGTCAGCTCGAATGTTTTAATAAATATAGCTATTTGAAAAAAAAAAAAATCCGAACGATGATTCTCGTAACTCGATGCTCCGCCTCTTTCTCTGCTCTACCTGTGACATGGGATATAAGGATCAAGACTCACCACCACGAGTCACACAAGCCACCATGTTGAAGGCACTCGTAACTGCTGCCCTCGTGGCTCTTGTCGCAGCCGACGGCATTCCAGACTTCGTAGCTCCTGGAAGTTGTGCCAAAGTGGCAAATCAAGATAACTTCGACCTTCGCAGAGTGAGTTGTTTTGCAATGTATTGCTTATTAATGGTATCTTCATTTGCAAGTCGATCACAACATAATTGTGCAAATTATCTCAATAACATATGTTCCCCAACAGTATGCTGGACGTTGGTATCAGATCCAGATAATCGACAACCCCTATCAACCATTCACTCGCTGCATCCACTCCAACTACGACTACTCTGACTCTGACTACAGCTTCAAGGTGACCACAGCTGGATTCAGCCCCAACAACGAGTACCTCAGACTACAGGGCAAGATCTACCCCACAAAGGACTTTCCTGCTGCCCACATGCTCATTGATTTCCCTTCTGGTACGTGTTAACATTCTTTCTTGTGTACATTTAAATGTTACCTTCTTCAATATTGTTAAATTTTTCAGTAGATACTGACAAACTATATATTTTCCCTTTTCCCCCAACAGCTTTCGCCGCTCCCTATGAAGTGATCGAGACTGACTACGACAGCTACTCCTGTGTGTATTCCTGCATTGGCACAGACAAGTACAAGTCCGAGTTCGGCTTCGTCTTCTCCCGAACTCCTCAGAATTCCGGTCCAGCGATTGACAGGTGCGCCTCCGTCTTCCGCAGGAACGGCGTCGACTTCTCGTCTTTCAATGTAGTTCCTCATACAGCCGAATGTGTTTACAGGGCATAGACATAGACCAAAGATTTGCACAATAATAATATAAAGCTGCGACTTCGAGTATCTATTTCCCCCAAAAGGAAACAAACTTTTCCACACCATGTATAAACATTAAGAAGCACCTACCTTCTGGTTAAATCATGCAATGAACTATCAAGACCTAAGATATCCATTTCTTAACCACTGTTTCCGAATGACATCTACTTAAGATGTGAGCATGTGAAAATTGACGAATAGAATGTGCGTTGAATCTATACAGGTAAATGCATGTATGAATATATGAATGTGCGCGTGTGTATATGAAAAGATTTTTTAGCTTGCCTTCCTGAATAGCCATAATGCTGGAAATATTTTGGTTAGACGTTTATCTCATTTAAGAGAATGATTGAATGGTTTACTGATGTGTCCTCAGTTTTATATATATATGTGTGTGTGTGTGTGTGTGTGTGTGTGTGTGTGTGTGTGTGTGTGTGCGTGCTCAGAGAGATAAAAAATAATGATATTAATAAAGGATTATATTTTAGCTTTTTATTATGAATACTATATACATATACACATTTTCATACTGCTTTTCGTTTTTAGGTTTCGCTACGTTTACCTAATTATTATTCATTTTCATATACACAAGAACATATATAAAATGATGAGCAGGCAAAAAGGTAGATCGAAAGACAAATACGTAGACAGATGACACGGATACACAAGGGAAATGAAAACCATAAATGGTATATTAATTCTTCCTCCAGATGTATGTGTAGATGTTTCTTTACGAAAGTGGTTAGCTTTTTCGAGATTACTGAAACATTAATCTTTCTGTTTCCCTCTCTCTCTTTTTAGTTCTCTCTATCCCCTTTTCTCTTCTCCTTTCATTCTCTATCTAACTATTATTCTATCTATCTTCTCTCTCTCTCTCTCTCTCTCTCTCTCTCTCTCTCTCTCTCTCTCTCTCTCTCTCTCTCTCTCTCTCTCTCTCTCTCTCTCTCTCTCTCTCTCTCTCTCTCTCTCTCTCAGTGCCGGTATATGAAACAGCTTTTGACTGCTTCGTCTCATAATTTATTGACTAAAATTTACACTTTTAAATAAAATTCTTTAAAAGCAAAACCAGTACTATAAAGCACAATAAATACACAGGTAATTATATACGTAACTAAAGCTAAAAACTAAGTTTATAATTAATATGCAAATTGTAAATTCCATTTACAAGAGTTTCAAAACTTTGAATACTATGTACAGGAAGTCTAGGAACCCAACTTAGAATGGCCACATCCTAGTGTATTTAGGAATAAACTGTTTCTGGTAATGTCATGTCCTGCAGCGTGGCTCCTTCAGCGCTTGGAATCCTAGGATCTTCACCATTGATTATGCTGATGGCTCTGGCTTGGACTCTATCGAGGAGATCGAGATGCTTCTTAGGATCAGAGGATCATACTCCATTACAGAGCGGATCTGGGCTTTGTATAGAACTTCTCTTCCTTTTGCATCCAGAAGCCATGAAATCCGTCTCAAGGATACAATTTTTCTTGATGTTTTCCTGACGATGTTCTCAATGTGTGTCTTGAAAGTGAGGTTTTTATCGTACGAAACATCGAAGAAGAGTTTAATGGTTGGGAGAGTTCTGGTAATCACCATTAGATGAGTCTTATTAGACGCAAACTTCACTTGCCATCTATTACCTCAGGTTAAGATTTTTGCAGTACGTTAAGTGTGTTGACGTCACTGCCTCATCCTGAGTATTGTAAGTAACTGGCAGTGTTATATCGTTCGCAAAAGCTTGCGCAACAGGAACCATAAGCAATAAATCATTAAGGAATGTGTTTCACAAGACAGGCCCCCAGGACACTCCCCTGTGGTACGCCTGCTCTAATTGCGTACTGCGATGATTTTCTTCCATTTAGGGCAACACTTAGGTGTCTGTTGGTAAGATAGTCAGTAAGCAGACTGAGAAGTGCGCCATCTCCACGTAGTTTTTCATGTAGATTTTCAAGCAAGCCACCGTACCAAATTCGATCGAAGGCTCCCTCGATATTAGGAGCTTACCACAGCAGTGCTCTGGCCATGGTCGAGGGCATTACTCCAGGCAGATGTTAGGAGATGGAGATCAGCAGCCGAATGTTTTTTCTTGAATCCGAGCTGGCGGGAACACATCAGGTTGTGCTCATTAAGATGCTCTATGAGACGTGCACCAATGGTGGCCATTTTCCTTGCTGTATACAGTTCTTGAACAGAAGAGCAACTGGGTTTGAAAGTTCTTTAGAAAGTTCTCTTAAGTAGGCGTGGGCTTATTTTCGACGTACTACTTTTGTTTCACTGAGGTCCTTCAGGATTCTTTCTACTTCTGTCTTTGTTGTCTTCATTTGGTCCATTTCTCCCGTGTCATTATTGGCTGTTTTGGGGCTGGTCTGTCGGGTTCGACCACGGTGCTAATACCTTTACCTTTTGCTGAGTAGTGAGTGCCATAGTGCCATCCTGTGTGGTTATAGGTGGGATAGTTCCTTCTCTAGTTTCTCCTTGCTTTTCTTAGACTAGAGTCCACCATGGTTTGCTTCCAACTTAACAACTTTTTTAGCTTGGTTGATGTCTCTTTCCCACTGCCGTATAACCCACTTCTGGGTGGCTACCATTTGAGCTGCAGCCTGTCTATGGACTGCCTTGTTGTTCTCAGTAGGGTTCCGTTCGAAGTTTAGCGATGCTTTGTACTTCTCATCAGATGCCATTCGGCATCTCGGTCCAAACCATGGTTCGTCTGAGGGTCTCGAAATGTGGACAGCATGGGGGACCCACCATTCCTGAGTCTCATGTAGGGTC
>NW_020871139.1:23446-25946 GCF_003789085.1 Penaeus vannamei
TTATGAACAGCCACAGTACCGGAATTATGTTTATCTTTTAAGAGGTGTTAAAAGCTGATTAACATCGGTTCTCTTATAGGCCTACTTATTACAAGATTTATTGACTATATACACTATACTATATATACTTGTTTTCATATTTCGTTTCTCTTTTGTGTGCTATCTATTACCTATTTTCATGTGATAATCCCTACCAACTAGTTCTTAAATTAGCTTATTGCATAAGAAAGGTTATGATTAACTATTTTCATGTGATAATCTCTAAGATAGTTCTTATATTAGCACATTTTGCATAAGAAAGGTTATAGCCAGAGCCACATTTTACTATAACAAACACAAAGTATACAAACATTACCACGTATTATTGCACACACACATACGTATATATGTGTGTGTTTTATGCGTATGTGTGTATTTGGGAATTTGAGGAAGAAATATATAGTTTTTCATACCTTTTCCAGGGCTATCTGAGGTATGGAAAATGTTCACGATATTTTGTGGTAACATGATAAAACTGAAAAAATGCGAAATTCTGTTGAATGGCATTTGGTAACTAATAAATCTGCCCACTGCAGCTGCCCTTACTAGCATCAGAGCGGCGCAACTAGGAATTTTAGAGGGCAGGGATCCAGGCCACAAAAAGGGCACAATATGAATTTTATTTATAGAGAATATAGCCTGAATTATGTTCAGATTTAAAAACGGAAGAAATGTTACAAGAATTTAATGAATAATAATTTTTCCACCTGGAACGCAAACAAAAATACAATGAAACATGTCTCATGCGCCATTCCAGATTCAAGAGAAAAGTGCCCTAGAAAAAGGGCACTTTCAACCCCTTTTGAGAAAAAGGCAGAGGTTCCGGACTCCAGGACCCCCCCCCCGACTTCCCCCAGTTGGAAGCTATAGATTTGGAAGCTGAAAGATTTAACGTAAAATTCGGGAGGGTTTGGAAGGCCGAGAAAAGGGAAGAAAAAAATACGTTTCCTTCCTCAAATGTCCTATATCCACCTATGTCTTTTCTCGGCCTCTTGGGAAGCTGCTTAGCAGCCATAAAATCTTAGGGGGAAACTATAACATTATGGAATAAGAAAATAAATTAAGTATACTAGAAAGAAAAACTGTCCATTTTACCATGCACTGAAATTTAACTGACTCCCTCCCCTCCGCTAGCGTTTGTGGAACGATGCTTAGATGACACGACGTCTGAAGAAGAGCCACAGCCCACAGCGACGCACGCTCCGGTCTACTAAGGGGAAGACGCCCACCAACCTGCCTCTCGAACTTGTGAAAGATCCAAAGATCTGAGGAAGGGTGGGCGTAATGCCGCGCATGTGATGGGCTCGGAGATATGACTCTGGATCAGCTTCACGCATTACCTTGCATTTCACCGCAGCCAAAAGGGCGGAGGAGCAAGAGTAATTTAACTCAGGCAAGGAAGAGGCAGCGGTCAGGCATGCACCGATAGCGCTTACATGACAGAGCGTATAACGTGACTCGATGACACGCCATGTTGGCACCGTCACAAGTCCCCTCACGCTCGTTCTTTGCAAGGAAACGGGGACTAGGTGCCAGCGACACGCAGTCGTCGTCATCTCCGAAATACAGACGCGGCGAATCTGTAGACAGATGATAGAGCCAGCAGGAACAGGGCATGCTGAAAAGTGTTGATGAAGTATGACGACCCACGGACTCCAGAGGCAATAACACGACGAAGGAGCGGGACGTGGAGGGAGAACGACGAAGGAGCGGGACACGACGAAGGAGGACGTGGAGGAAGGAGAACGACGAAGGAGCGGGACGTGGAGGAAGGAGACGAAGGAGCGGGACGTGGACGAAGGAGAACGACGAAGGAGCGGAATGTGGGGGGAGAACGACGAAGGAAGAACGAAGAGGTCATGAGCTCCAGTGCGTGAGGGTCTGGGCTGATTCCGAGCGCATGTACAGGGGTCCGTGATGACCGCCGAATGTGAGGAGTTCTGGCATCTGTCCTGGAGAGGAAGAGGCAACGCCGTGGGCTTGACTTAGTGATGTCTGTTATCTTGCTCTACAAACACATGCAACACTGACATTTATTTTACAGTTGGTCTATATTAAGAGATGTGAATGTCATTTTAAGAATGTTAGGAACATTGACAGAGCGCTTGCAGTGGAATATATAAACTTCTAAGCAACACTTGTTGCCACAAAAAAATGAAACAAATCACAAAAAGGATTACATGAAATAGTTGAATATAATACAGATAAACATTTACATGAATCAGTGTGAAGGTAAGATCGCTGTCACAAGATAAAGAAATGCAAGTGGTCTTTGTGCAGATGGATGAAAGGGTCTTGGTTTGTGGGTTTATTATGGCAGGTAGATATGAGACGCCCAAGAAACCCCCGTCTCTCCGGAATGGTGACGAGCTAGTCCCTGTGTCTTCGGTTGTCTGCCGCCTCACTATCCGCCCCTGGCAAAGGGGGTGAGTTCGGATGTGGCTTGGTCGATAGGGAGATG
>NW_020871139.1:39563-47063 GCF_003789085.1 Penaeus vannamei
TACGAAATTCAAAGCCAGATCCACTGGTATCGCCGGTGATGGTACCATGATGAACAGAAACGGCCAGATTTTGCCCATGCCCTTAGGAGAGCCTCATCTTTCCGTGGACTACGAAGAATGTGAGGATATGACAAAAAAAATCGTATATTGAATGATGTTAAGAAATGCCATGCTTAAAGATTCACATTTTTTTATTCTTGTTCTTTCTTTTTGTCTTTTTTTTTCTTTCACACTCTCTTCTCTCTCTCTCTCTTCTCTCTCTCTCTCTCTCTCTCTCTCTCTCTCTCTCTCTCTCTCTCTCTCTCTCTCTCTCTCTCTCTCTCTCTCTCCATCTATCTATCTCTATCATTTTATCTATCTAGCCCTGACTTCATGAATATAAAAAACCTCTCTCTCTCTCCCTCTTTCAGCCTGGATCGCTCCCTATGTCATCCTCGACACGGACTACGAGAACTTCGCCTGCATCTACTCCTGCACCGAATACAACTTCGGATACTACTCCGACTTCTCCTTCATCTTCTCCCGCTCGCCAAGCCTTTCGGACAAGTACATTCGACGTTGCGAAGCCGCCTTCAGTAATATCGGGGTTGACATGTCTCGATTCACCAAGACGGTGCAGGGATCTTCGTGTTCCTACGATAGCCTGGGATCCTTTTAAAGACTGTTGTTTATAGATGATTAAATGCAGTGATATGGCGCGTATGTTGTTGTTTTTAATAAAGTCTAAAATGGCTTTGTGTCTCTCCATTTCCCTATGAGGTTGTAATGCGCAGTACATGTAATGAAAAGTAATGTAGTACTGTAGTGAGAAAATATAATGAGAAAATAATCAACGTGCATTTATGACAATGATGCAATTATGGCTTTACTGTTGCTATGTAACAACAGTGGTCTCTACGCAACGGAATATGAAGCCATGCCATTCAATATACTCCATGCTTATCGGCATCATAAACATGCCAGAGAAGCAACATATGCAAGCCCCACCAAACGCGTTGCATGAGTCACTTTTCAATAAACGAGAATTAGGAGACAGGATAATGCTAATGCACGAAGACGAACCGCGCAGGCAGGTGATAAGATGCTGAGAAAAAGTGGCCAAGCAACTTCTTATTTACGGGTGGTGGTGGGGGTGTGGGGGGGGGGGAGGTTCAAAGACCCGCCGAGGAAGTTGGTTCATTTGCTCCTTTCTTTTTGGTTCTTCCTTTCTTTGGCTATTGCCTATTTGTGGTGCCGGATTTGAAATGTGTATATATATATGTATATAAGTGTGTGTGTGTATATATATATATATATATATATATATATATATATATATATATATATATATACATATATATATATATATATATATATATATATATATATATATATATATTATATATTGGTATGTATGTGTGTGTGTGTGTGTGTGTGTGGTGTGTGTGTGTGTATGCATGTATGTATACATATATATGTATATGTATATGTTTATATATTGTAATATCTATATATATAGTTATATTATATCATATATTATATATATAGATATATATTATATATTGTATATGTGTACATTATATTATATATATATTATATATGTATATACGTATGTATGTATATATATATATAGTGTAGTACGGATAGGAGCTTTATTATATTATATATATAATGTAATAGTGTCGGTTGATAACATCATATATGAGGGTTCACATAATCAAAATCAGATTATTATTCATTATTTAGTATATACTATATATATATATATTAGTATATATTAGTATAATTATTTATACATATATCATAGTTAGTATGATTATCTAGTATGTTATATATATGGTATATATTATATATATATGATATTATAATAATATGGTATATGTTTTAGTATAATACTATATATATAATATAATATAATTATATTTATATAATATATATGTATACTGATTTATGCCTGATGGGTCAGTGTATAGATAGTATGATGATGGTTGAGTAGTATATTATTAATTTTATATATATATGTGTAAGTTATGTATGCGTACATTATTTAACTTCGTGTGTATATACTACTATTAAGTTTGTATATATATCTATCTTTATAGTATAGTATATTATTTATAATATATATATATTATAGTGTGTGTGTGTTGTTGTGGGTGGTTGTTGTGTGTGGGATGGTGTTGTGGTGTGTTGTGTGTGGTGTGTATGTATGTGTAGTATATATAGAGTTGAGATTTATAAGTGATAGTGGTTATCAGATGTACCTTTGACTGAATTGTCTGGAGGGTTAGTGTTTATATTATTGCAGTTTAGTATTATGTAGGTTATATCTTGATTTGCCGTGTCTACTGCTATGGTAGAGATATATTATTATATAATTAGGTTGTGTGTGTGTGGTGTGGTCGAGTGGTGTTGGTGCCCTGTGTAATATCTATAATACGTATCAATAAATATTTATATTAATATAGTTATTATATATTGTATATTATATAATATATATTAATATGGTATGTATTATATATATAGTAGTGAGTATAGCGATTTATTATATAGTAATGTATGTATAATATAGTATATCATGATATTATTAGTAGTTATTATATATAGTATATTATATGTATATATATTATATATATTATATAGATGATTTTCATTAATATATATATGTGTGGGTGGCGTGTGGTGTGTAATATAGTTATTTCTATATATTTTTATATTAGGTATGATGTATGTTAGTTGTCTGATTATATGAATTATTATAGAGAACTATGGCTGAGTATTATTATTTATTATTAATTATATCATGTTATATTTTGTGTTGTTGTGTAGAGTATATAATGGTTATATTTATTTATAGTATATATTGATATAGTCTTATATATTTGTATATTATTAATATATACGTAATCTTTAGTGAGTTGGTTTGTGGTGCGGTGTGTGTGTGGCTGTGTGTGGAATGCTTATGATTTTGTATATACTATCTTTATGCTTTTAAATCTTCTTTAAAACGTTGTTTTTTCCTTCATTCATATGTAGCGCTGGCGATTGCGAGCAGTCTGGTGTGTCTGTATATTTCAGAATTAGCTTTGCTTTTCGCTTGCTCGGTTTACTTAAGCTTTCAGCCTGAAGCATAAGTCTGAAGATAGACTCCGATCAAGACTTCTTCTTTTTACGGCTTTGAAGGGATCGGTTCGGCAGCGGAGTGAATGGCTGCCGTGCAGTGGAGGGATTCATCACTAAAATCGATCACTAATTATGATGGAGAGAGAAAAAAAAAACGGTATAAAACTGCTTCGTCTTGCCAACTGTATGTGTTCAGAGGTTGTCGAGGAATATTAAATATGTTTTTTAATTATGAAGTCGTAAATATGGGTCATTCTAAGATTATATCTAAGTTTATATTCCTTAAAACTGCGCTGCAACCGGTGTTTACAGTGAGGAGTAAAAAGTTTAATGAGATGCCGTCGGTTATCGATGAAGGAAAAGGTAAACAACCCTAATGCGATTATATCTTTATTAGAAATATAAAACGAACTAATATCTTTAAGAAAAATAGATGCATTTAATCTCATGAAAAACTGAAAAAAAAAAAAAAATGATGATATCGACTCCATTCTTGCGGAAGACGGAGGCGCCGTGCCGTTCGCTGGACCGGAAGTCTGTGGGGTGCGCGAGAAGCCGAAGACGAGGCCGTTCCTTAGGCGCAGGGATACGCACACGAGGACGTCTCGAAGTCGGTCTCGATCCCTTCGCAGAGAACGGCGAGAACTGCAAACGAGAGGGAAGGATGACATAACAGAGTGCGACGAAAACTGTAAAAAGGGAAGGAAAAAACGTCCATATTTAAAGCTAACGCCTGAAATATGCTAATGTTGATTTATGGTTATAAAGATGTTACATACGGCATGAACTTTTTAAGACATTCATGTTTTACACGTGTCAGCAGGGAGACTGATAGGCACGTGGACAGCTGGTAAGTCCTATGTCGGGTAGATTTTTCCTGAGTCCAGCTGTGGTCACCTTAAGGTGCTGTCACACTTGCACTTTTTCCGTCATTTTTTTTTCTTTTTTTTTTTTTTTTTTACAATTTTCAGAAATTTTGTCCATTTTTGAGCGAACTATCGATTTTCCAGTCAGACGATAATGATCGTTTCCGTCTGAAAACCTTAACGTCAAATTTTTCAGCCAAGCATAGTCAAATCTATTCGAGAATGTTTGTATTTATGTTAAATAGAATTGTAAAAAAAATGACGGAAAAAGTGCTATTGGGACAGAGAACCTTTAAAGCCATAGGTCACAGTCGGAGTAGTCGTAGTCGGAGTGGATGCAGCGAGTGAATGGCTGATAGGCGCTGTCGATGATCTGGGTCTGATACCAACGTCCAGCATACTGTTGGAGAATAAGTGTTATTTAGGCACTGAACGCGACTGCCTATAAATCAGTTAACAAATGAAGATGCTATAAATAAGTAATAGATAAGTAAAAAAAAATCCAAGAAGGTTGAAGTTGTCAGGATGTCGGCGTCTAGAGCACCGATGGACGAGAGGAAAGAGTGATAAGTTTTGATAATAGGATTTGGGCATCAAGTCAAGAGTGATATGCCTGCAGCAATAGTCCTGGCATGACAATAGGGGTGAAATGAAGCAGTTATGGTGATCAGAGAAATACATGATTTTAGTGTTTGTCTAATCATTCTGATTATTATCTCTCTCTCTCTCTCGCTCTCGCTCTCGCTCTCTCGCTCTCTCTCTCTCTCTCTCTCTCTCTCTCTCTCTCTCTCTCTCTCTCTCTCTCTCTCTCTCTCGTCTCTCTCTCCTCTCTCTCTCTATATATAATATATATATATATATATATATATATATATATATTATAATATATATATATATATCTTTCTACTTCTCTCTCTCCTCTCTCTATCTCTCTCTCTCTCTCTCTCTCTCTCTCTCTCTTCTCTCTCTTCTCTCTCTCTCATCTCTCGTCTCTCTCTCTCTCTTTCTCTCTCTCTATCTATCTATCTATCTAAATCTATCTATCTATTTATCTATCTATCTATCTATCTATATCTATCTATCTATCTTATCTATCTATCCTAATCTATCTATCTAATCTATCTATCTATCTAATCTATCTATCTATCTATCTATCTACTATCTATCTATCTATCTATCTATCTATCTATCTATATATATATAATATATAATATATTATATATATATATATATATATAATATATTATATATACATATATATATTATAATATATATATATATATATATATATATACTATATATATATATCCCTCCCTCCTCTCTCTCTCACTCTCTCTCTCTCTCTCTCACTCTCATCACTCACTTATCTTTCTTTCTTTCTTTCTTTCTCTCTCTCTCTCTCTCTCTCTCTCTCTCTTCTCTCTCTCTTCTCTCTCTCCTCGTCACTCCTCTCTCTCTCTCTCTCTCCCTCTCTCCTCGGCTCTCTCTCTCTCTCTCTCTCTCTCTCTCTCTCTCTCTCTCTCTCCTCTACTCATCCCTCTCTCTCTCACTCTCACTCTCTCCCTCTCTCCCACTCTCAACTCTCTCTCCCTCGTCTCTCTCTCTCATCTCTCTCCACTCCTCTCTCCTCTATCCTCGTCATCTCCTCTCAGTCCCTTTCCCTCCGCCATCGCGGGAGCGCTTCGTCTCGCCCTCTCCCCTCGTCTCTCCTCGTTCGTTCTCGCTAGCTCTCTCTTCTCTCTCTCTTTTTCTCTCCTTCTCTCTACCTCACTCGTTCTTCACTCTCGTCTCGATCTCTCCTCTCTCTCTGCTCTCTCTCTCCCGTCTCTCCCTCTCTCTCTCTCGTCCCTCTCTCCCTCCTCTTCTCCTCTTCCCCTCTCGTCCCGTCTCTTCGTCCTCTCTCCCTCGTCTCCTCTGTCCCTCTGCTCTCTCTCCTTCTCTCTCACCCGCCTCGATCTCTCCCTCTCCTTTCCCTCTGGTTCTCTCTTCCTCTCCTCTTCTCCTCATCTCCTCTCTCCCTCTCGTCTCTCCGTCTCTTCTCTCCCTCATCTCACTCTCACTCTCTCTCCTCTCTCTCTCTCTCTCTCTCTCAGACTCTCTTCCTCTCTCTCTCCCTCTCTCTCTCTCCCCCTGGTCTCTCTCTCCCTCTCCTCCCTCTCTCTCTCTCTCTCTATCCCTCTATCTCTCTCCTCCCTTCTATCTCTCTCTCTCTCTCCTCTCTCGTCTTCTCTTCCTGCTCTCTCTTCTCTCACCTCTCTCTCGTCTCTCTCCCTGCTCTCTCTCTTTCCCTCTCTCTCTCTTTCTCTCCTCTTTCTCTCTCTCTCCTCTCTTCCCTCTCTCTTCTCCCCTCCTCTCTCTCCTCTCTCCCTCTCCCTCTTTTCTCTTGCTCACCTCTCTTTCCTCTCCCTCTTTCTCTTCCTCACTCTCTCTTCCCTCTTTTCCTCTCTCTCTTTCCCTCTTTCCTCACTCTCTCTTCCCTCTTTTTCCTCACTCTCTCTTTCCTCTTTTCCTCACTCTCTCTTTCCCTCTCTCCTTCACTCTTCTTTCCTCTCTTCTTCACATCTCTCTCTCCTACCTTCCTCTCCTCTCTCTCCCTTATAGTCCTCATTTTCCCTCACCCTCTCACTCGCACTCCCTCTTCGCCCTCTCTCTCTCTATCCTCTCCTCTCTCTCTTCCTCTCCTCGTCCTTCCCTCTCTCTCTCCTTCACTCTCCGTCACCTCACTCTCACTCGACTCTATCTTCTCTCTCGCCCTCTCCCTCCCCCCACCCTCTCTCCTCCTCTGCCTCGCCTGCACCCTCTCTTCTCTCTTCTCTCCTCTCTCGACCTCTCTCTCTCCTCTCTCTCTCTCTCTCTCTCTCTCTCTCTTCTCTCGCTCTCTCTCTCTCTCTCCTCTCTCTCTCCCTCACTCTGGTGTTTTTTAGTTTGGTTGAAAACCTTAGTATATCTTCAGGGAATCTTGGAGTGTTGACACGCCCGCAAAGCGTTTACCCGCAAAGGGCAGCAGAATGTGTTCAACATGATTTTTTCTCCCTGTATTGGTTTGTAGGACAAGCTAAGGATTTGCATGCTGAAGAACAGGTCCGGGAAAACATGCAAAATCCGGGGCAATGCCTTTTTATCTCTGGATATTTCCCTTCTGCTTTTCCTTTACTTTTTTACTTCAAGTCGCTTTGATAAAATGAAGGATAGATCGCGTTTTATGAGGAATAGATAAGTGGATCTTGTGTCTCTAACTGTAGCGGTGACGTGCTGGCCTTGCAATCTTGTTGACCCGCGTTCGATCCTGCGCACTTGAATGGTAACCCCGGCCATTCCTTGCACACAGGGAGAGATTTAGACATTATATCACAGCAAAGAATATCCATTGTAACTAATGGAATTGAAACTAAATCTATTTGGTTTTGAGGTCTTTCGGAATCTGCTTCTTTGTTCCAAGCCAAGCGTTTTGAAAAGGAGGTAAAGATACTGATAGCCACATCAAGTGTATAAAAGGTATGAATGAAAATGAATATCTTCACAATACAAGAGA
>NW_020871139.1:79563-82063 GCF_003789085.1 Penaeus vannamei
GTTGTGTGTGTGTGTGTGTGTGGTGTGTGTGTGTGGTGTGAGTGTGGTGTGTGTAGATCGTACGCTGTGTGTGTTGTGGGTGGTGTTTTTCGGTGTGAGCCCTCGACTATTGATAATACTGTAGTCGTAAAGTTGCAATGACCAGGGAATTATATTGCAAACAGTTCACGCAACTTATTTTTATAGAAATCAAAAACAGTAGAATGCAATGCATGAAAAGGACAGAATTCTATATACTTAACATGAAGTCAGGATAATTTATCATACTACGGTCCCAAATATCTTTTCAAAGCCTGTCTTAATAAAATGGGAAGAAAGATGTAATAACTGGAATTTTGTTCTTGGGAAAATGTCAAGAGACTAAACAGAAACTTACCACACTACACCAGCACCACACAACACACAGCACACACACACACACACACACACAACACACACACACAACACACCACACACACACGATACCATACCACATACATCTCACATGTATGTGTGTGTATAAATGTATAAGGTATAAATATAATATAATTCTATAAATATAATTATTATATATATAGATATATAATTACATATATTTAGCTATTACATATATATATAAGCTATATGATATGGTATATTAATAGATAGTAATAAATATGATATATATACTTATATATATATATAAGCTATATACTAGAAATAATTATATATAATATATTATACTATATATATATATGTGTGTGTGTGGTGTGTTGTGTTTGTGTGTGTGTGGTGTGGTGTGTGTGTGTGTGTATGTGTGTGTATAATATAATATTATATATATATCATAATAGTATATGATATATATAATATAATGTATATATATAATATATATATATAATAATAAGATAAGTATATGATATATAAGTACTATATGTTTATGGTAAAATTGGGTATATATATAGTAAATATATTATAGTTATAATATAATATAATAGGATATATTTGTAGTTTATATATATAAGTGCCATATAGAGTAGATATCATATATAGCAGCTATATATATATATATTATATATATTATATATATATAATATATATGCTATAGTAATATATTATATATAGTACTATGATAATAATATATATATGGGGGGGGGTAGGGGAGGAGCCTATCGAGGGAGGGATGAGGGGAAGGGGGGGTGTGAGGTATAATAGTATTTAGAGTGTATAGTATATATATATATCAGTAATAATCAGGTATAAAGTAATATAGTATATAATAATACAATATAGGCGGCAGAGAGAGAAGGACGAGAGAGAGAGAGAAGCACAGGAGCGAGAGAGAGAGGAGAGAAGAGAGAGAGAGAGAGAGAGAGATGTATATGTATTAATAATAATATAATATTATAGTAATATTATATTGTAGTCGTGTTTGTTGTGTGTGTGTGGTGTGGTGGTGAGGAGATTGTGTGTGGTGCTGTGGGGGTAGTGTGTGATTGTGCTGTTGTATACAGTGTGTAATATATAGCGGGAAGTCTTAAAGTGATTAATAATATTAATGATAATATATATATATATATATAATATACACTATTATATATCCATATATATATCATATACATATAGAGTGGATAGTAGATATAATATACGTAATATGATCATACACTATATATTTTTATATATCATAAATATACAAACAACACACACACACCACACACACACACACACACACACTACACCACACACAGCACACGACGACACCGACACACAACATGATATATAGTATATGTTCAGTAGTAGTCATACTCAGTATAATATAGTAGTACTATAGTGATAATAAATGGATACGCAAATAATGGTACTTTTATGTCTATATATAAACATATATGATAATATATAATATAGCTACATATATAATATATCAGTATAGTAGATATATATATATAGCAGATAAAATGTGTGTGTGTTGTGTGTGAGTTAGATATAGAGTATAACAATAAATCTATAGTCTAAATCTAATATATCAGTATCAATCCAGTAATATATTATCACAACATGAGGGTGTGTGTGACTCGGTATTGGCAGGCGTGAGCGTTAGCCCGTAACACGCTTGGCTCATGGCGAGGAAAAAAGGGCCGAAAAGCCTGCCTGGCCTTGGAGATAAGCCTCGGGGAAGGGGGCTGCTAATAACCTAGCATAGCATGACGCACGTCTGGTCCGCGAGCAATGCCCGAATCCACAGCCCACGAAGTACGTGATTGCTTAGATAAATGGATACATTAGAGTGAGAATGTTATACTCTGTCTCTCCTCTCCATCTCTGCCTCTAAGATATATATATATCTTATATGTAGTGAGAGATGTTGATATTATATATGCTATATATATATAATAATTATATATATATATATAATTTATATAATGTATACATCAGGTAGTCATACATATATGCTATTATATTATATATAATAATAATTAGCTATATATATGATAGGTTATATTTATATAGGTACGATATTATACTCAATAATATTATGAGAATG
>NW_020871139.1:87063-92063 GCF_003789085.1 Penaeus vannamei
TAACGGAAATAACGACAAAAGATGAATGCCGTTATACAAAGCCTCAACACCCCGTAAAGATAAGAATTATTATGATGATTACTGCTCCTGCTAATAGTAGCTGTAGTAATAAAAGGAGATAATGTGGATAATCATCATAAGATCAATAGAATACAAAAGATAATAGTGACGGTAATGAAGATAACGACAAAAATAACCATAACAAGGATAATAAAAAGATCGCGTTCTTTGATGCGAGGAGAGGGGCACTCACTTCGAAAGCGAGTGAAAGCCAAAGAGATCTGAAACACACCGAGAAAAATAGAAAACTAAACCGGCCAGACTCCAGTAGGCTTAGATGGGCCTACAATTACCGTTGCGCTTCGAACATAAATCCCCTCGAGATTCTTACCCACTCTTATCAAATGGTATTTATCCGACCTAGCGATGGGCATTTGGGCGAGTGTTTAAGACGACCCATGGAAACAATCCAAGCAGGTCGTTAATTATTCACAAATCAACCAGTTTAGTAAAATATAAGAAATACATATTTATATACGTATACACAAAAAAGACGTTTCATCTACTAATAACTTACGTAACGGATTATACACAAGAATTCAAAGAAATAGATAATGCGTTCGGTTACCCCCTAGAGGGCGGGTCTCAACGTCTACCTTTATAGCAGGCTATTTCTTTATCTCCTTTTTCTTTTTTTCTTTTCTTTTTTTTTCGCGCAGACGTGACCACTTTTATGACAGGGATGACGGTGAAAAAATCGTTCTCTGAGGGTACCTTTGGACCGGATTGTGTAACAGGCCGACCGCGGACGCTTCTTACGCAACTTTTATGTCATAGGAACACGTCGCCGCTGTTGCTGACGTGAAAAAAAAAAATTGAAGATGATACATGACTCTACCTACGTGTGGTCAGATAACTATTTTTTTTCCGCTGTAGCATTCATAAAATTCCAAAATATTACGTTTCTACGAAGGCATTTCTCCAAGAATGCCTAAATATAACAAAAAGGAAGATTTTTTTTTTCTTTCTCTTCGGCCAATAATTCGTTTTTTTTTTTCTCTTGTGATTTTCATTAAAAAAAAAAAAAAAAAAAAAAAAAAACAAGATTAATTCCGTTCATTCTTAATCAAGGATGTTTTCCAGACGTCTGTCCACGCGGAAATCATGTGTAGCTCTTGTGATGTAATCCTGAGTCTGATTATTCTCGAAGGCCTATGAAAAAGGAACAAAAACTAGATTTTTTTCTTTGGAGATCCATTTAAGCTGACAGCATAGGCGCTAGAACAGCCACGATGAGGTGATCAGTATCTCATTCCCCTTTCTTCGTCTTCGTCGTCTTGTTGGTCTTCGTCCTCCTGCTTCTCCGTCTTTTCTTTGTCTACTTCTTCGTCTTCTTCTTTATCTTCTTCTTCTTCTTCTTTATCTTCTTCTTCTTTATCTTCTTCTTTTCTTTCTGCTTACTCTTCTTCTTATCCTTCGTCATCTTCTCCTTCGTCTTCTTCTTCGTCTTCTTCTCCTTCTTCTACTTCTTCATCTTCATCGTCTTCTCCGTCATCTTGTTCATCCTCTTCTTCTCCTCATGATAATAATAAACAAAATAGAGTATAGAAAACATTGAAATGAAATACACTCCCAAAACACAAAAATATGATAAACAATTTTTTTAAAATCACAAAACAAAAAAAACTAAAACTGAAATAAACAAAGAAATCAAACTAAAAGAAATCAGATAAAACAAAACAAAACAAAAACAAATACTATATTATTAAAAAAAAAAAAAAAAAACAGATCACATTAAAGTCAACTTGATTCAACTTTACAAAAATGCCCCACCCCCCTCAAATTTAAAAAAAGATGACCGATGAGCGCCATAGTGAAAACCAGTCGCGCCGAAGAGACCCTCCCTACCTGCCACGTCCGAGGCGCTTCTTGGAAACAGAAACGAGTTGGAAGACGGTTCTGAGAAATCCAGCCCGGTTGTAGTTTAAGACCTTGCAGCCGTATAAAAAATAAAAATAAAAACTCTTAAGGATTTTTTTTTTTCCTTTGGTGGTTTTCGAAGCTTCAGAATCCACACGATCCCTTCTGCACGAGGAAAAAGAGCGTGGAAATTATTTTACGTGCGGGATTAGCGTTAGGCCTATGGCATGTGTAAGTAGATTTCGTTGGCTACTTTTGTTGCTATGACCAGGTGCGGTCTAATTCCTGCTATTGTTATTATCATTGCTATATTTTTTACTGTTAGTCTTTTATTGTTTTAGAGCTAAATTTTCCATCGTTATTGTCTGATTGTTAGTAAAGTCAACATTACCATTACTTTCACTATAATCATGTCTATGAATTAACAACTTGGTGGCAGTTGTAGTAGTAGTAGCAGTAGTAGTAGTAGTAGTAGCAGTAGTAGTAGAAGTAGTAGCAGTAGCAGTAGTAGTAGTAGCAGTAGTAGTAGCAGTAGTTGCAGTAGTAGTGGTAGTATTAGTAGAGTAGTAGCAGTAACAGTAATAGCTGCAGCAGTAGTAGTGGTAACAGTAGTTCTAGTAGTAAAAGTAGTAAGACAAGTAGAGGTAGTTATATTACTAGCATTGATAATAACAGAATTGGTAGTAGTAATAGTAGAAATAGTAGGAGGAGTAGGAATAGCAGTAGTAGTAGTAGTAGAAGTAGGATTAGGAATAGTAGCAGTAGTAGCAGCAGTAGTATAACCACTTCTATTACAACTCCTAAGAGTAGTGGTGGTAGCAGTGTCATCAATATCGTCAATCTCATTATCAATTTTCTTTTTATAATATTGCGTCATCATTATTATCACTGTTATAATTATCATTATCATTAGTAGCAGTATCATTGTTATTATCATCATCATATTTGGGGATTATTGTTAATGTTCTTGTAATTATTATTGTTAGTAGCAGTAGTATTGTCATTACCATTATTATTATTATCATTATTATTATTATTACTATCATCATTAATATTATTAATGTCATTATTAGCAGTATTGCCACTATCATTATTTCTACAAATTAGTATTTTCTTATTCTTGTTATCACCATTATCATTATTATGATTATCTTTATTATTATAATTATTTTTGTCGCTATTATAATTGTCATTATCATTAAATTCTATTACCATTATCCATATTATTATTATTGTTATAATGATTATTATTGTTGTTGTTCCTGCTGTTACTGTTATTACTATTATGTTATCCTTATTATTATCTTTATCATCATTATCATCGTCATTAGCATTGTCATTGTCATTGTCAATGCCATTGTCACTGTCAATGTCAATGTTATTGCCATTGTCAATGTCATTGTCACTGTCAATGTCACTGTCAATGTCATTGTCATTGTCATTGTCACTGTCAATGCCATTGTCAATGTCATTGCCATTGTCATTGTCACTGTCAATGTCAATGTCATTGTCACTGTCAATGTCATTGTCATTGTCATCATCATTACTGTTACTATTATTATTATATTATTACTTATAATATTATTATCATTTTAATCATCATTATCAATTCTATCGTTATCATTGTCACCGTAAATATTATCTATAATCACTTTGATGTCATCGTCATCACCATCGTCTTCAACATCAACATCACCACCATCATCAGAATTATTATTATTATCATTACCATCCTTAATTATCTAAATAAGCATATTTTCTGTTATTGTGCTTATTATCTTTACAAATATCTTCAGTTGTTATGGTAGCAACGATAAGTTTCTATTATCGTTTACTTTTACTATTGCTATTTTAATCATTACTGTCGTTATTATCGTTATCATTATAACTTATTGTTGTTATTAATTTCACTACTATTTCTGTTCTTATCATCACCTCCGTTTCCTTATCATCATCATTATTGAACTCGGTATAAACAGGGTCACTTTCTTTGTTATCTGATTATTATTTATATAATTAGTTTTCTTTGTAGTCAGTAGCAACACCAGGACTATCATTACTTATTTAGTTTTTTTCATTAATATTACTGTTAGAAATGTTAACTTTATTGTTTTTCTTTCGTTTGCCATTATCAAATTTCATTATAATCATTATGATTAACAAGATTACATTCATCTTCCTTACGACGAAATTCCCAATTAAAACTCTATATAAATTTGACGGCCCTAGACTTTTAGAACCAAAATAAATGAAGAAACATAATCAGACGTGTAAATGCTTTTTGATAAATCGACATTTCCGGCACAAAAAAATGCCGAATTTGGATAGCAGAAGGAAAGTAGAAAGGGAAGATAGATAAACGTGTTTACCTGAAGGGGAAAACGAGATGGGTATTGGGGAAGAAGGGAAAGCCAGTTCCGGATAAAATTCTTCAAGAATAGAAAAGTCAGGTCAAGCCACGACGGAGGTCAGAGAGATGACCCACATATGGAAAAGAGTTTTAGCTCTTTTGGCACGGCTTCTGTCGGCGGAGAAATCGTTCGACCTCAATTGGAAAGTAAACTGGCGAGACAAGATTCTGGTAGTCTTTGGGCGTGGGCGGCAGTGGAGGACCAGATGGAACGGGTAGCTGACCAGTCGCTATTGGAAGCCCTGCGCCTTCACTGGTGGCGAAAGATGGCGTGCTTGGCCACGGGTGTGCTGGAACGTCCGTTAGGTGACTGCAACACCAGTCATGCTGCCGTTAATACCAGGAGTAAGGTTGACGTGCGGCTTAGGAGGTGAAGGGCTGCTTGGCGTAAGGGGGCCGCGGAGACGGCCTTTGGCCTGGACGCCGAGAGGACGGAGGAGACACAAGGGGATGGTTCATGGGCGCCCTGGAAGCTCACGCTGGGAATTTACAAGATGGGGCACAAGGAACAAACTGCGTCTGCACAAGATAAAAACTTCGACGAGGGCAAAATTAGATCTGCCTAGTTCGGCGAAGCAAAAATGGACGTCGACCTCTGTCTGTCAAGAAGGCGACCGCAGACGCGAAAGACTCGAAGGAAGAGTAGCGTCTTCTAGCGTGTTGAGGCCGA
>NW_020871140.1:0-2500 GCF_003789085.1 Penaeus vannamei
ATATATATATATATAATGTGAATGTATGTATGTATAATGGCATGTAAACATACACATACATAGAGTTCTTTTAACGGCGCCTTACTGGGAGAGTACACTGTACAAGTCCAAGGAGTTGTGGACCATACTTGCTATACATTAGTGCATAATAAATATATTACCGTGTAAGGCATCTATTCCTGCACGGCTAAAATATAAGGTCTTCGCACATATATATATATATATATATATATATATATATATATATATATATATATATTATATATATATATATATCACAGTTTGTCCATTGCCCATTTTGTGAGTGTGTGTGTGGGGATGTGGGGGGAGGGGTGTTAATGCATATTGCAAGTACCAGCTGTATTTTATTTGTAGAAGTTATCTGTGACATGATTACAAAGAAACAGAGGGATGTATACCTCAAGCCCTGTAAACACATTCGGATGTATGAGGAACTGGATTGAAAAGGGAGAAGTCGACGCCGTTCCTGCGGAAGACGGAGGCGCACCTGCTAATCGCCGAAGCGGAATTCTGAGGAGTTCGGGAGAAGACGAAGCCGAACTCGGACTTGTACTTGTCTGTGTCGATGCAGGAATACACGCAGGCGTAGCTGTCGTAGTCAGTCTCGATCACTTCATAGGGAGCGGCGAAAACTGTAAAAGAAAGAACAACACAGTTACAAAAAGCTATCGGTCAATATCCTTTCTTCGGATTCTATTATATAGAATAATGCAGTTTAAATATACATAGAAGATAATTTTATATACAAACCGGTAGGGAAATCAATGAGCATGTGGGCAGGTGGGAAGTCCTTTGTGGGGTAGATCTTGCCCTGCAGTCTGAGGTACTCGTTGTTGGGGCTGAATCCAGCTGTGGTTACCCTAAAGCCGTTGAAAGAGTCAGAGTAGTCGTAGTTGGAGTGGATGCAGCGAGTGTATGGCTGGTAGGCGTTGTCAATGATCTGGACCTGATACCAGCGACCAGCATACTGTTGGGGAATAGATATTACTTAGGTAATAGGACGAGAATGCCTGTAAACCAGTTTACAAATGAAGATGGAATAAAAAAGTAATAAATAAATAAAAGAACTTACTCTGCGAAGGTCGAAGTTGTCTTGATTTGCCACTTTGGCACAATTTCCAGGAGCTACAAAGTCTGGAATGCCGTCGGCTGCGACAAGAGCCACGAGGGCAGCAGCTACGAGTGCCTTCAACATGGTGGCTTGTGAAGTGTGATTCCGACGCCAAGTTCATGCCTTTTATATGTCACGAAGCTTATGCAAATCACAGTTGAAGGAGGAGCTCCGAAGATCACGAATGTCGCTGGATTTTATTAGGAGTGATTTCCTCTTTTTTCCTATGGATTGTGATGAATATTTTAAATATCTCTAGATTAATTTTAAACTGAATAATATAACTGAAAAGAATGGACGTTTATTCCTTCTAAGCTGGGGTTATAATTAAGATTTCTTTATCAGACTTGCGCACCGTTCCTCACCTACATTTTGTATATAAAGAAGTACCAGACTTCACGTTGGCACTGACACTGCAGGAGCACCATGAAGACCTCGCTGCTGTTCCTTGCTCTCACAGCCTTCGCTGCTGCCGACAAAATCCCCGACTTCGTCGTACCGGGAAAGTGTCCCCTTGTTGACGAGAGAAGCCTCTATGAGCAGCAAAGGCCTAATCATCCAAAGGTAAGTTTATCTTAGTCTCCAAAGTAACAGTGATAAAGTTTCCATAAATTACAGATAGAACTTCTACTATACAGCAGCCATAGGCCAAATCATTCAAAGCTGAGACCATTTTTATCTTAAAAGTGACATAGTGATATACAATATTCATATATTACATATACAACATTTGCTAGTGCATATGTTACATTATTTACAGTATGCTGGCGTGTGGTATGAAATAGCCATCACAAACAACCCTTACCAACTTATCCGCCAGTGTGTCCGCAACGAATATACCTTTGGTGAGTGTCCTACAGCTGTAGAACTATTTTTTTTCGTAATGTTGTATTTGGCATGCACACTTAACCTACTCTTACTTTACTCTTCTAAAAAAGAATCACGAAGCTAAACTTCTTTCCTCAGATGGAACCAAGTTCAACGTCAGATCCACTGGTATTGACGCCAGAGGAAGCCCAATGACACGAAATGGCCAGGTTCTGCCGAATCCTTTCGGAGAAGCTCATCTGTCCGTGGACTATGAAGGATGTGAGTATTCACAGTAGGATCATGTTCTGAAACAGACATGAAATAGATATGATTATTACACCCAATAAAAAGCAGACGATGATTAACAATACGATTCACCTCTCTGCAGCGTGGATTGCTCCCTACGTGATTCTGGACACCGACTACGAGAACTTCTCGTGCATCTACAGCTGCTCCGGATACAACTTCGGCTACTACTCCGACTTCGCCTTCATCTTCTCCCGCTCGCCAACTCTCGCTGACAGATACTACAGGCGTTGTGAAGCCGCCTTCATGAAC
>NW_020871140.1:23070-25570 GCF_003789085.1 Penaeus vannamei
AGAGGGTTCAACACCGATGTTCATGAAGGCGGCTTCACAACGCCTGTAGTATCTGTCAGCGAGAGTTGGCGAGCGGGAGAAGATGAAGGCGAAGTCGGAGTAGTAGCCGAAGTTGTATCCGGAGCAGCTATAGATGCACGAGAAGTTCTCGTAGTCGGTGTCCAGAATCACGTAGGGAGCAATCCACGCTGCAGAGAGGTGAATCGTATTGTTAATCATCGTCTGCTTTTTACTGGGTGTAATAATCATATCTATTTCATGTCTGTTTCAGAACATGATCCTACTGTGAATACTCACATCCTTCATAGTCCACGGACAGATGAGCTTCTCCGAAAGGATTCGGCAGAACCTGGCCATTTCGTGTCATTGGGCTTCCTCTGGCGTCAATACCAGTGGATCTGACGTTGAACTTGGTTCCATCTGAGGAAAGAAGTTTAGCTTCGTGATTCTTTTTAGAAGAGTAAAGTAAGAGTAGGTTAAGTGTGCATGCAAATACAACATTACGAAAAAAAATAGTTCTACAGCTGTAGGACACTCACCAAAGGTATATTCGTTGCGGACACACTGGCGGATAAGTTGGTAAGGGTTGTTTGTGATGGCTATTTCATACCACACGCCAGCATACTGTAAATAATGTAACATATGCACTAGCAAATGTTGTATATGTAATATATGAATATTGTATATCACTATGTCACTTTTAAGATAAAATAGTCTCAGCTTTGAATGATTTGGCTATGGCTGCTGTATAGTAGAAGTTCTATCTGTAATTTATGGAAACTTTATCACTGTTACTTTGGAGACTAAGATAAACTTACCTTTGGATGATTAGGCCTTTGCTGCTCATAGAGGCTTCTCTCGTCAACAAGGGACACTTTCCCGGTACGACGAAGTCGGGGATTTTGTCGGCAGCAGCGAAGGCTGTGAGAGCAAGGAACAGCAGCGAGGTCTTCATGGTGCTCCTGCAGTGTCAGTGCCAACGTGAAGTCTGGTACTTCTTTATATACAAAATGTAGGTGAGGAACGGTGCGCAAGTCTGATAAAGAAATCTTAATTATAACCCCAGCTTAGAAGGAATAAACGTCCATTCTTTTCAGTTATATTATTCAGTTTAAAATTAATCTAGAGATTATTAAAATATTAATCAAATCCATAGGAAAAAAGAGGAAATCACTCCTAATAAAATCCAGCGACATTCGTGATCTTCGGAGCTCCTCCTTCAACTGTGATTTGCATAAGCTTCGTGACATATAAAAGGCATGAACTTGGCGTCAGAATCACACTTCACAAGCCACCATGTTGAAGGCACTCGTAGCTGCTGCCCTCGTGGCTCTTGTCGCAGCCGACGGCATTCCAGACTTTGTAGCTCCTGGAAATTGTGCCAAAGTGGCAAATCAAGACAACTTCGACCTTCGCAGAGTAAGTTCTTTTATTTATTTATTACTTTTTTATTCCATCTTCATTTGTAAACTGGTTTACAGGCATTCTCGTCCTATTACCTAAGTAATATCTATTCCTCAACAGTATGCTGGTCGCTGGTATCAGGTCCAGATCATCGACAACGCCTACCAGCCATACACTCGCTGCATCCACTCCAACTACGACTACTCTGACTCTATCCACGGCTTTAAGTGACCACAGCTGGATTCAGCCCCAACAACGAGTACCTCAGACTGCAGGGCAAGATCTACCCCACAAAGGACTTCCCACTGCCCACATGCTCATTGATTTCCCTACCGTTTGTATATAAAATTATCTTCTATGTATATTTAAACTGCATTATTCTATATAATAGAATCCGAAGAAAGGATATTGACCGATATCTTTTTGTAACTGTGTTGTTCTTTCTTTTACAGTTTTCGCCGCTCCCTATGAAGTGATCGAGACTGACTACGACAGCTACGCCTGCGTGTATTCCTGCATCGACACAGACAAGTACAAGTCTGAGTTCGGCTTCGTCTTCTCCCGAACTCCTCAGAATTCCGCTTCGGCGATTAGCAGGTGCGCCTCCGTCTTCCGCAGGAACGGCGTCGACTTCTCCTTTTCAATCCAGTTCCTCATACATCCGAATGTGTTTACAGGGCTTGAGGTATACATCCCTCTGTTTTTTGTAATCATGTCACAGATAACTTCTACAAATAAAATACAGCTGGTACTTGCAATATGCATTAACACCCCTCCCCCACATCCCCACACACACCCTCACAAAATGGGCAATGGACAAACTGTGATATATATATATATATATATATATATATATATATATATATATATATATATATATATATGTGCGAAGACCTTATATTTTTAGCCGTGCAGGAATAGATGCCTTACACGGTAATATATTTATATGCACTAATGTATAGCAAGTATGGTCACAACTCCTTGGACTTGTACAGTGTACTCTCCCAGTAAGGCGCCGTTTAAAAGAACTCTATGTATGTGTATGTTTACATGCCATTATACATACATACATATTCACATTATATATATATATATA
>NW_020871140.1:28070-33070 GCF_003789085.1 Penaeus vannamei
TCGTATTGTTAATCATCGTCTGCTTTTATTGGGTGTATTAATCATATCTATTTCATGTCTATTTCAGAACATGATCCTACTGTGAATACTCACATCCTTCATAGTCCACGGACAGATGAGCTTCTCCGAAAGGATTCGCAGAACCTGGCCATTCGTGTCATTGGGCTTCCTCTGGCGTCAATACCAGTGGATCTGACGTTGAACTTGGTTCCATCTGAGGAAAGAAGTTTAGCTTCGTGATTCCTTTTTAGAAGAGTAAACTAAGAGTAGGTTAAGTGTGCATGTCCAAATACAACATTACGAAAAAAAAAAAAAAAACTAGTTCTACAGCTGTAGGACACTCACCAAAGGTATATTCGTTGCGGACACACTGGCGGATAAGTTGGTAAGGGTTGTTTGTGATGGCTATTTCATACCACACACCAGCATACTGTAAATAATGTAACATATGCACTAGCAAATGTTGTATATGTAATATATGAATATTGTATATCACTATGTCACTTTTAAGATAAAAATGGTCTCAGCTTTGAATGATTTGGCCTATGGCTGCTGTATAGTAAAAGTTCTATCTGTAATTTATGGACACTTTATCACTGTTACTTTGGAGACTAAGATAAACTTACCTTTGGATGATTAGGCCTTTGCTGCTCATAGAGGCTTCTCTCGTCAACAAGGGGACACTTTCCCGTACGACGAAGTCGGGGATTTTGTCGGCAGCAGCGAAGGCTGTGAGAGCAAGGAACAGCAGCGAGGTCTTCATGGTGCTCCTGCAGTGTCAGTGCCAACGTGAAGTCTGGTACTTCTTTATATACAAAATGTAGGTCAGGAACGGTGCGCAAGTCTGATAAAGAAATCTTAATTATAACCCCAGCTTAGAAGGAATAAACGTCCATTCTTTTCAGTTATATTATTCAGTTTAAAATTAATCTAGAGATATTAAGAATATTGATCACAATCCATAGGAAAAAAGAGGAAATCACTCCCAATAAAATCCAGCGACATTCGTGATCTTCGGAGCTCCTCCTTCAACTGTGATTTGCATAAGCTTCGTGACATATAAAAGGCATGAACTTGGTCGGAATCACACTTCACAAGCCACCATGTTGAAGGCACTCGTAGCTGCTGCCCTCGTGGCTCTTGTCGCAGCCGACGGCATTCCAGACTTTGTAGCTCCTGGAAATTGTGCCAAAGTGGGCAAATCAAGACAACTTCGACCTTCGCAGAGTAAGTTCTTTATATTTTATTACTTTTTTACTCCATCTTCATTTGTAAACTGGTTTACAGGCATTCTCGTCCTATTACCTAAGTAATATCTATTCCCCAACAGTATGCAGGTCGCTGGTATCAGGTCCAGATCATTGACAACGCCTACCAGCCATACACTCGCTGCATCCACTCCAACTACGACTACTCTGACTCTTTCAACGGCTTTAGGGTAACCACAGCTGGATTCAGCCCCAACAACGAGTACCTCAGACTGCAGGGCAAGATCTACCCCACAAAGGACTTCCCACCTGCCCACATGCTCATTGATTTCCCTACCGGTTTGTATATAAAATTCTCTTCTATGTATATTTAAACTGCATTATTCTATATAATAGAATCCGAAGAAAGGATATTGACCGATAACTTTTTGTAACTGTGTTGTTCTTTCTTTTACAGTTTTCGCCGCTCCCTATGAAGTGATCGAGACTGACTACGACAGCTACGCCTGCGTGTACTCCTGCATCGACACAGACAAGTACAAGTCCGAGTTCGGCTTCGTCTTCTCCCGAACTCCTCAGAATTCCGCTTCGGCGATTAGCAGGTGCGCCTCCGTCTTCCGCAGGAACGGCGTCGACTTCTCCCTTTTCAATCCAGTTCCTCATACGTCTGAATGTGTTTACAATGCTTGAGATATTTAGCCCTCTATATATCTCAAATAATCATGTAACAGGTAACCTCTATGAATAAAATTTAGCTGGAACTTGCAATATGCATTAATGTTCCCTCCGAAAAAAAAGTTATATGCACAAACTGTTAGGCACAAACAAACGGAAGAGAATGAAAGTAAAAAATTTGATGAACGTAATGTGATTATATGTCATCGCCACTTAGAAATCAAGGTGAGATTATGCCAGTTTAGAAATGTGCATTTTCATCAAAACTGTTTATTGTTTTATGGCTCTCATATTTTATTTTCTGAACAATTACATTAAAAGTAAACTAATCCAAAATTAGACGACTAGATTGTTGAAAAGTTTCGAAACATACATGTTAAACATATTTTCATGACCACACTATATACACACTGACCGTGTGCGTATGGTAAGCATTTCTTGGCGTGTACGTTCTTCGTGCCTGTGTAACGTATGTACAGTGTATAATGTATGTAATATAAATGATAGACGCTTATATATATATATATATATATATATATATATATATATATTAATATATATATATAATATATTGGGTGCAGAATAAACACACACACACTCACATATAGACTGATACATATGTACTGTACACACACACACACACACACACACAACACACACACACACACACACACATATATATATATATATATATATATATATATATATATATATATATATATATATATATATATATTATATATATATATATATATATATTATATATATATATTTATATATATATATATATATATAATATATATAATATATATATATATATATATGGATGTATTTGTATATATGTGTATGAGTGTGTGTATATATATATTATAATATATAATATATATATATATATATATTATATATATATATATATATATTATATATATATATAACTAGCTGTTAAACTGTTTGAGAACAAGGTTTGTTGAAGGCATTTTCGTAGCCTCATGAGCTGCGTTCTTCAAATCTCACACCCTTTATTTACCTACTCACCTATAAGGCCATCCATATAGCGATCTATTTTTGTTCCTTTCTTGTGTCTAATAAAACTCTAAACTGCCTAAATTTGATTTTTGAAAAGAAGCTTATAGGTCGGTAGTAATGATAGACGATGTGTATCAAGCACTTTAGCTTTTCCAATACTATTGCTGATGCCTTCAGTGCTTTCAGACAGGTTCTGAAATAAAATGTTGATAGTGTTAACAGTAATGCCAGTAATAATAGATAATAAAAGTAACAATATTATTAACATGTCGATATTTCTTTTCTCTTACTTTCCTTTTTTTTAGGTGTAAAACAGTAACGCATATATTTTGAAACATATGGTTACTCGCTTTTTACCTGCATCCAACATTTATTCCCAAACCTTCATAATGCTTGTTAAATGTCTTATGATGCAATGAGTTAACAAACCATGGAAAAGTTTAAATGTATTCCTAAAAAGTGAGAAAGAGGAAAACATAAGACTATATTCTGATATTGATTCTAGTCTTACGCATTACTTTTTTTCAACCGTAAGCCTGCACGTTCATCTTATGAGTAGCCGCACTGTTGGCGAAAGAAAGTCATAACAATCCTCACTGATTACCATCGTGATTGATAGCCTTAAGTATTGATGTAAAAGAGTTTTGTTTTTAAGCAGTAGAATATATATTTTCTAAAGGTCAGATTGTCTTGCATGTATGATTACTTAATCTTTTTGCTGATATTTGACAGTATTACTTTATTATTATGTACACACACGCACACACATATGCAAATGGACATGGGTGTAACACACAAATACATATGTGTGTGTATGCAAGTAGTCGCGATATGTAACACGATTTTGAAACCAGTAATTTAGATCGATCTTCCATAGACTTTTCTACAATTATACTAATCACACATACACAAAAGTTATCCCTTTAAAAACATGTATGACATTTCAAACCTACCAAAAGCTGATCTTAATCCCTAGAGTACTGTTGTGATATAGCCAAAGTTTGGTCTGTTATCATATTTCTGATTTTCATTAATTTCGATTTATTTTCTGTCCACTGATTTGCGCATCACACAATTTAGGGGGAAATTACTGTATACTGCAAGTACCAACTATATTTTATTTATAGAGGTTACCTGTGATATGATTACAAAGAAAGATAAAGGGATGTATATCTCAAGCCCTGTAAACACATTCGGCTGTATGAGGAACTACGTTGAAGAGAGAGAAGTCGACGCCGTTCCTGCGGAAGACGGAGGCGCACCTGCTAATCGCCGAAGCGGAATTCTGAGGAGTTCGGGAGAAGACGAAGCCGAACTCGGACTTGTACTTGTCTGTGTCGATGCAGGAATAAACGCAGGCGTAGCTGTCGTAGTCAGTCTCGATCACTTCATAGGGAGCGGCGAAAACTGTTGATAAAAGAAGGAACAACACATAGTTAAGAAAAGCTATTTTCCAATATCCTTTCTTTGGATTCTGTTATGTAGAATAATGAACAATTTAAATATGCACAGAAGAGAATTTTATATACAAACCGGTAGGGAAATCAATAAGCATGTGGGCAGCTGGGAAGTCCTTTGTGGGGTAGATCTTGCCCTGCAGTCTGAGGTACTCGTTGTTGGGGCTGAATCCAGCTGTGGTCACCTTGAAGCCGTAGTCAGAGTCAGAGTAGTCGTAGTTGGAGTGGATGCAGCGAGTGTATGGCTGATAGGCGTTGTCCATGATCTGGACCTGATACCAGCGACCAGCATACTGTTGGGAATAGTGTTACTTAGGTACTAGGACGAGAATGCCTGTAAATCAGTTTACAAATTATTAGCTGTTATTATGTAAAATAATAAAAAAGAACTTACTCTGCGAAGGTCGAAGTTATCTTGATTTGCCACTTTGGCACAATTTCCAGGAACTACGAAGTCTGGAATGCCGTCGGCTGCGACAAGAGCCACGAGGGCAGCAGCTACGAGTGCCTTCAACATGGTGGCTTGTGAAGTGTGATTCTGACGCCAAGTTCATGCCTTTTATATGTCACGAAGCTTATGCAAATCACAGTTGAAGGAGGAGCTCCGAAGATCACGAATGTCGCTGGATTTTAT
>NW_020871140.1:40570-50570 GCF_003789085.1 Penaeus vannamei
TACACATATACATATATATATATATATATATATATGTGTGTGTGTGTGTGTTATGTGTGTGTGTGTGTGTGGTGTGTGTTGTGTGTGTGTGTGTGTGTGGTTGTGTGTGTTGTATGTGTGTGTTTGCCTAACGTATTTGTATGAAAGATCTGTAGTTCTCGACCCTTTTTACATTCGCGGCCCAACGTAATGCGATTTTTTTCTACATGATTCAGACAGGGGAGAAAAAAGATATATTCAGCTATCTATAAGAGCTTAATTTACAACTTGTAATACGTTATTCCTTAAAGACATGGTTTCATTGTATATCCTTAATCTAAATACTGTCGAACTCCTAGTAAAGTGGACTATCATATTTTTCCTCAAGGCTTCAGGACTCACAAATTATGCGAACCGATCTATGCCTGGCGCTTACTTACTTACGGGCATTCACTTACTTGGCATTCGTTTGACGTATCCGGTGCTTACTTTACTTATTTGGTATCTCACTTGTCCTACCCGACACTCACCTTACTTACGATGCATTCACTTACCTGGCACTCACTTGATTTACCTGAACTAACCTTACTCGCTTGAACTTATGTGGTACTCACCTTATGTGACACTCACTATACTTATCTGGCACTTAATTTCCTTTGAAATCACCTTTCCAGATAATCGGCTGATTTATCTGGTGCTATCTTACTTACCTGTTACTCACCTTATTTACCTGATGCTCATCTTACTTACGTGGTAATCGCCTTACTTACGTGGCACTCACTTTACTTATCTGGCATCTCACTTAACTCACGTGGTCCTCACCATTACATTACCTGGCACACACATTATCTAATTTACCTAGCACTTCACTTACCCGGCATTAACTTGCTCTACTTACCCGGTACTCATTTGTCTTACTTACCCGACACTTGCTCTACTTACCCGACACTAACTTGCTTACTTACCCGACACTAACTTGTTCTACTTACCCGACACTAACTTGTTCTACTTACCCGACGCTAACTTGCTCTACTTACCCGACACTAACTTGCTCTACTTACCCGACACTAACTTGCTCTACTTACCCGACACTAACTTGCTCTATTACCGGCACTTATTTGCTTTACTTACCTGGCACTTCACTTGCTTCACTTGCCTTACTTTGCATTAGCTTGCATAGTACTCAGTTTACTTACTGAGCGTTCACTTGCTTTAACTAACCTGATCATTTCCCTTACCTGATGCTCAGGCACCTAACATGTGGGCATACTTCCCGTACTTACCTGGTGCTCACTTATTTACCGAACACCCACGTTACTATTTACTTGCCTGATGTTCAGATACAGTCACGAGGCATAACATCGACCGCACAGGGAAAAAGTAAGGGGCAGCGGACATGTACCCTTCTAGACGGAAGCTGTTAAAAAAAAAAAAAAAAAAAAAAAAAAAAAAAAAAAAAAAGCGTGAAGAATGGTGGAGAAGGGTTGGGGATAGTGAAGAGGTTTAGATTTAATGCACAGCCTCTCCTACACATTACACACAGGCTTGCACGGACATGCACTACTATGTGTCTGTATCTCTACCTCGACTGTGTAAGGACGCTATAGAAATCTTACAGCGTCTTAGGAAGAAATAAAACCGTCACGAATACTCGCATGCAACTTAATCATTACACGGTGTATATTTTTCACATTTATTAAATAATTCTTAATCAATAGAAAATAAAGAAACTTAACACACGCTCACGACAGGAAAATGAAGGCTAAAGACACAGCAAACATCTATTACCGTTCTGTCAAATGTTGAAATTTAGACTATTCACACGCACACACACACACACATGTATATATATGTGTGTATGTATGTATATATAAATATAGACATACGTGTGTGTATATAAACATATATTTTGTATGTATACACATACACACACATATATACAAACACATACACACACACACACTGGAGAGGAATGTTGGGACGATTTGGAGGAGTTAGCGCAAGAGGCCTATGCATCTCCCTGGGTGCCGCAGGAACTGATTGACTGATATACATGTTAGTGTGTGTGTGCGTGTGTGTGTGTGTGTGCATATACATATATGTGTATGAGTGAGTGAGTGGGTGTGTGCGTTTGTGGTGTGTGTCAGTGTGTCAACGATATCAACGTATATATATACATATATGTGTGTGTGTGTGTGCGTGCGTGTTTAAAAATGGATAGATATATATGTGTGAGCACATTTATAAATATGTGTATATGTAATTACACCTAAAATGTCATGATATTTTTCTTCAACACTACACCGCAATACTATGCCTGCAATAAGTAAACAACAAACTGCGGGCTTAGAGAAAAACTGCTTGATACTTCTTACCCTTATACCTTGGGAATCTCTTTTTTTTTTTTCTTCTTCTTCTTCTTTCTTTCTTTCTTTAATGAACAGCCACAGTCGTGGATATGTTTTCGTTAAACATGTGTTTTAAGAGAAGCGTGTTCACAAAGCTGACGATGGTTGACTGGCGTGGTATCAGCTTTCTTATAAGCATTTATATTGCATGATGTATTTAAGCTTCATTTTTATCTATTTACTTATTTGTTTTTATTGTCCTTTGCATGTAAATGTTGCTGTATTCATTTTTACTTTTAATTTGGTCGTACATACACATACACTGATAAATCAATAGGTATGTGTGTAGACAGATAGGCAGATGTTTAAGACCGTAACCAAAAATGGGGGATTTATTCTTCTGAAATTGTGGTATCCTGGATGTCGAAGGGCCCGCTATATTTGTGTATGAACAGTGCAGTACATGCATACAGCCACATAGGGATATATATATATATATATATATATATATATATATATATATATATATATTATATATATATATATTATATAATATATATATATATAATATGCATGCATCTGCGGATCTAGGTTTAACGAAAAGAAAGCTCCTGTCAGATGTTTATTAGTGAGGATGACATGATTACTGTTTGGTGATGTTCTTAACCGGACATTCCAGTCCCAAATACATGCGTGTCTTTTTTTTCTTCTTTTTTTCATCAGCTTTACATAATTTGACTATCTAGTACAGAGGGAATACGGGTAGCGGAGCCTTTTTTCCATGACAGCTATCCATATATAGAATATGAATGTTACTGATTTTCTACCAAGACCTGTAGTTGGTGTTGTAGGAGCAGGAAGCACCCTGAGCTGTCTTGCTGAAGCGAGAGGGATCAACGCCGATGTTCATGAAGGCGGATTCACAACGCCTGTAATATCTGTCAGCGAGAGTTGGCGAGCGGGAGAAAATGAAGGCGAAGTCGGCGTAGTAGCCGAAGTTGTGGCCGGCGCAGCTATAGATGCACGAGAAGTTCTCGTAGTCAGTGTCCAGAATCACGTAGGGAGCCATCCAGGCTGTAAACAGGGAAATTGTACTGTTAATCAAATATATTTCCTTGTATGATTTACCTATTCATATCCAATCCATGTCTAATTAAGTAAAACATTTTCTTGTGAATACTTACATTCTTCGTAGTCCACGGAAAGGTGAGGTTCTCCGAAAGGATTTGGCAAGAACCTGACCATTACGTGTGATTGTGTTTCCAGTAGCATCAGTACCAGTGGTCCTGACGTTGAACTTGATTCCATCTGTATATAAATATATATATGTTATGTATGTATGTGGATTTAGATACTCGTTTTTCTGCTAGGTGAAAATAGTATATACACAGGTTATGTACCACTTCGTAAAAGGTCTATAACCAAAAACTTACCAAAGGTATATTCGTTGCGGACACACTGCTTAATCAGTTGGTAGGGGTTGTTTGTAAGGGCAATTTCGTACCATGTGCCTGCATACTGTAATTTCAGAAATAGCGACTGTAGAAACTTGCAATGTGAACATGCAGTCACATTATGGATGTATGTATGCATTATAATGAATAAATACCCATGCGTGTATATATCTGTATATGAAATATCTACATATACACAGATGCACATATATGTGTGTATGTGTGTGCACTGCGCACATGCACGTGCATTTATGTATTCAAATTTAGATTGTTATCATATGCAAATTAACTTGCCCTTTGATAGTTCGGCTTCTGTTGAGAGTAGAGCATTCTCTCGTCGACCGCAGGACATTTTCCCGGCACGACAAAGCCAGGGATCCTGTCGGCAGCGACCACTGCAACGAGAGCGAGGCACAGCAACGAAGTCTTCATGATGATCCTGCAGTCTGAGTGGCGTGAGAGCTTTTCAGGTGTCTTTATATACTGGGTGCATCCCGTTGAGGAAAGTCACGATGATAGAGGAATTAAGATTAGTTGTAAGCTTGAATATTTTAATAAATATAGCTATTTATAAAAAAAAAAAAAAAAATCCAAACGATGATTTTCGTAAGTCGATGCTCCGCCTTTTTCACTGTTTTACCTGTGACATGGGATATAAAGAGCAGGACGCACCACCAGGAGTCACACATAACAAGCACCATGTTGAAGGCACTCTTAACTGCTGCCTCGTGGCTCTTGTCGCAGCCGACAGCATTCCAGACTTCGTAGCTCCTGGAAGTTGTGCCAGAGTGGCAAATCAAGATAACTTCGACCTTCACAGAGTAAGTTGCCTTATTATGTATTGCTTATTAATGGTATGTTCACTTGCAAATTAATCACAACACGACTGTGTTAGGTGTCTTAGTAAAATCTGCTCCCCAACAGTATGCTGGTCGCTGGTATCAGGTCCAGATCATCGACATCCCCTACCAGCCATACACTCGCTGCATCCACTCCGACTACGACTACTCTGACTCTGTCAATGGCTTTAGGGTAACCACAGCTGGATTCAGCCCCAACAACGAGTACATCAGACTGCAGGGCAAGATCTACCCCACAAAGGACTTCCCACCTGCTCACATGCTTGTTGATTTCCCTTCTGGTACGTGTAAAACACTCTTTCCTGTGTATATCAAAACTGTACTTTAGAAAATAATCATACTGACCAATTACACATTTCCCCCTTCTCTCCAACAGCTTTCGCCGCTCCCTATGAAGTGATCGAGACTGACTACGACAGCTACTCCTGCGTGTATTCCTGCATTGGCACAGACAACTACAAGTCCGAGTTCGGCTTCGTCTTCTCCCGAACTCCTCAGAATTCCGCTTCGGCGATTAGCAGGTGCGCCTCCGTCTTCCGCAGGAACGGCGTCGACTTCTCGTCTTTCAGTGCAGTTCCTCATACATCCGAATGTGTTTACAGGGCATAGACCTGTACTTAAGATCTCCACAATAATAAAGTAAAGCCCTGACTTAGAGTATCATTTCCTTCAAAAGGAAATAAACCTTTCCATACGACGTATGACAATTGAAAAGCTCCTACTCTCTGGTTACACCAGGCAATGAACTATCAGGATCTTAGATATTCTTTTCATTTCACAATTTCTGAATGACATCTACTTGAGTTTTGAGAATATGAAAATTGACGTAGAGAATGCATGTTCAATCTATGAGTGTAAATGCATGAATTAATATGCACTTGTGTGTCCACTTTTAATGCATACATACGTGAGTCCTGCTGCTAATGGGCGCAGTGAACTACAGACCCATGACTCATATAATTGTTCTCTCACCGTTCTCACCTACTCTATACACCCGAATTTCTGTTTCTTAGTTGACTCATTAACAGCCATAGTACTGGGAACTATTTTTGTCAGATATATATTTGTCATTTAAAAGAAATGTTGATGGTAACTGCGGCCTTAGCTTTTTAGAGGCCTCCCTAGTACAGGATATATCTTAGCTTTATCACTATTATGCATAAACATCGAGGTAAATGGAGAGAAAACAGGTTAACAGATAAGATAAATATCGCGCACATGGACACGCTAATATGAATATCAAGTATGGTGTAATTCCCCCTCTCGATGCATGTCTCAATGTTTTTCTGCGAAAATTATTCGACTTTCCGAGATTCCTGAATAATATCTTTTTGTTTGTCTTTTCATTTCGTTTCCTCCTTTTCTCTTTAACTTTCTCTCCCTCTCTTTTTCTCTCTTCCATTTTATCTGTGTACATATAAAATGAAACACAACTGGTGGTAACGGAACAAATACATGTCGAACTCAATAAGACCTGTGTCACAATTTTATTCCAAAGAACACAAACACACTCCAACGCATACTTATGCATATATCATATTATATATATGTGTGTGAAGACATGTTCATATAAGTATGTATTTGCGTATACATATATATATATATATATATATATATATATATATATATATATATATATATATATACATATATATTATCTACATAATATATACATAGACATAGACATGTATCTGTGTATTGCATATAAGTTACTCAGGGTCATGGGATTTGAGGTGGTGAGCAGCCAAGGTTGCTGCTATGTTGACGCTATTCTAGGTAAGTCGATTCATGTCAAAATAACTTATTTGTAGCTTCATCATGATTATCACCAGCCCACGATCAAGATGCGCTAGAGTAAGTATCCAATCGGCGTTTTATATGTTTTTCTTACTGAATGGCAATTGGGGTGTATCTTATATATTGAACCTTACTTTATTCCCTCAGGCAGACAGAAATAATGTTCACAAATCCAGATTTGGTCAGGGTTGACATTGCCCTTCATTACTATTGTGGATATGATTGAATAAAGAGAGAATACGAGTTGCACAATTTTTATTTCACGACAGGCATCAACGTGCAGTGTATGTACCTTACTGATGTTTCTACCAAGACCTGTAGTTGGTGTTGTAGGAGCAGGAAGCACCTTGAGCTGTCTTGCTGAAGCGAGAGGGATCAACACCGATGTTCATGAAGGCGGCTTCACAACGCCTGTAATATCTGTCAGCGAGAGTTGGCGAGCGGGAGAAGATGAAGGCGAAGTCGGCGTAGTAGCCGAAGTTGTGGCCGGCGCAGCTATAGATGCACGAGAAGTTCTCGTAGTCGGTGTCCAGAATCACGTAGGGAGCCATCCAGGCTGGAAACAAGGAAATTGTACAGTTAATCATATAGATGTCCTTGTTTCGATAACTTATACATATTTATTTCATCTTTATTTATAAAATTTCCTTGTGCATACTTACATGCTTCGTAGTCCACGGAAAGGTGAGGCTCTCCGAAAGGATTTGGCAGAACCTGACCCTTACGTGTGATTGCGTTTCCATTAGCATCAGTACCAGTGGTCCTGACGTTGAACTTGATTCCATCTGTGAATATATTTTATCTATATATTAAATTTTCCAAGAGAAGTTTGTATCCCGAAAGAAAACTCAAACAAAAATTTAAAATAGAATCAAATAGAAACTTACCATAAGTATATTCGTTACGGACACATTGCTTAATCAGTTGGTATGGGTTGTTTGTGAGTGCAATTTCGTACCATGTGCCAGCATACTGTAATTGAAGAAATTTGGAATTAAGAATTATTGCAAATTGAATATGAATATACATTTACCTCAATAACTATCAATATATATATATATATATATATATATATATATATATAGATGTGTGTAAATATACACATATGTACATATTATTCATACGAACGTAAATATTATATACATATTCATTTGTATACATATTACATGTATAGTTAATTGCATATATACATATATATTTATTTGTATATATATATATATATATATATATATATATATATATATACATATAGATACAAGTGGGATTATACATTAGCTCACACATGTGCACACACTAACATACATATATTATACCTACATACGCACACAAAACATGTCTAATTATATATACTATATGTGTCTGTGAATGTATGTATAAACACAAATTACCTTCCATAATTTTTACTTATAATTTAACTTGCCCTTTGAAAGTTCGGCTTCTGTTGAGAGTAGAGCATTCTCTCGTCGACCGCAGGACATTTTCCCGGCACGACAAAGCCAGGGATCCTGTCGGCAGCGACCACTGCAACGAGAGCGAGGCACAGCAGCGAAGTCCTCATGATGATCCTGCAGTCTGAGTGGCGTGAGAGCTTCTCAAGCGTTCTTATATATAGGGAGCATCCCGTAGAGGAAAGTCACGTTCCAAAATGTCATTCATGTCAAAGATATAGGAAATTAGATTAGTCATAAGCTCCAACATCTTAATAAATATCGCTGTATATAAAACAGATATAACATTTAAAAAAAAAATAAAATAAAAAATAACATGACATTCGTGAAATTCGATTCTGCACCTGTGAGATGGGATATAAGGAGCAGGACTCATCATCAGGAGTCACACACGACAAGGCATCATGTTGAAGGCACTCCTAACTGCTGCCCTCGTGGCTCTTGTCACAGCCGACAGCATTCCAGACTTCGTAGCTCCTGGAACTTGTGCCAAAGTGGCAAATCAAAACAACTTCGACCTTCACAGAGTAAGTTGCCTTATTATGTATTGCTTATTAATGGTATCTTCACTTGCAAGTCGATCACAACACGCCTGTGTCAAGTGTCTTAGTAAAATCTGCTCCCCAACAGTATGCTGGTCGCTGGTATCAGGTCCAGATCATCGACATCCCCTACCAGCCATACACTCGCTGCATCCACTCCGACTACGACTACTCTGACTCTGTCAACGGCTTTAGGGTAACCACAGCTGGATTCAGCCCCAACAACGAATACATCAGACTGCAGGGCAAGATCTACCCCACAAAAGACTTCCCACCTGCTCACATGCTTGTTGATTTCCCTTCTGGTACGTGTAAAACATTTTTTCCTGTGTATCAAAACTGTACTTTAGAATACTGTAGAAAATAGACATACTGACCAACTGCACATTTCCCCCTTCTCTCCAACAGCTTTCGCCGCTCCCTATGAAGTGATCGAGACTGACTACGACAGCTACTCCTGCGTGTATTCCTGCATTGGCACGGACAACTACAAGTCCGAGTTCGGCTTCGTCTTCTCCCGTACTCCTCAGAATTCCGCTTCGGCGATTAGCAGGTGCGCCTCCGTCTTCCGCAGGAACGGCGTCGACTTCTCCCTTTTCAGTGCAGTTCCTCATACATCCGAATGTGTTTACAGGGCATAGACCTGTACTTAAGATCTCCACAGTAATAAAGTAAAGCTGTCACTTAGAGTATAATTTTCCTTCAAAAGAAAACAAACCTTTCCATACGATGTATGACAATTGAAAAGCCCCTACTCTCTGGTTACAGCAGGTAATGAACTATCAACATCTTAGATATTCTTTTCATTTCACAATTTCCGAATGACATCTACTCGAGTTTTGAGTATATAAAAATTGATGTAGAGAATGCATGTTCAATCTATGAGTGTAAATGCATGAATTAATATGCACTTGTGTGTCCACTTTTAACGCATACATACAGACACACATTTGTGAGTCCTGCTACAAATGGACGCAGCGAACTACAGGCCCATGACTTCATAATCATAAAACTGCTCTCTCACCGCTATCACCTACTCTATACACCCGAATATTTGTTTCTTAGTTGACTCATTAAGAGCCATAATACTGGAACTATTTATGTTAGATATGTATTTGCCATTTAAAAGAAATGTTGATGGTCGACAGATGTAGCTTCAACTTTCTTAGAGACCTACTTGTTACAGGATATATTTTAGCTATGTTGTACATGTATATTTTTTCATATTGATTTTCGCTTTTAAGTGCCGAGGCATGTACTTTCTTATTTGTTCATATATAAACAGAGGCTGACAGGTAGATATTCAGAAGGATAAACAGACAGGTGAATGGAAAGACAAACAGGTAAATAAATAAGACAGGTATCGCGCACACGGACACGCAGAAGAAATGAAAATTAAAAATGGTGTAATTCCCCCTTTCGATGTATGTCTCAGTGTTTCTCAAAGAGAGATTAGACAAAAAGAAAAAATCTGAATTCATATTCTTTATCTCTGTTAAATTTTCTCTTCCTCCTTTTCTCTTTCACTTTCTCTCCCTTTCTTTTTCTCTTTCATTTTATCTGTGTATATAT
>NW_020871140.1:53070-58070 GCF_003789085.1 Penaeus vannamei
AAGATCAAGATTCACCACCAGGAGTCACACAAGCCACCATGTTGAAGGCACTCGTAGCTGCTGCCCTCGTGGCTCTTGTCGCAGCCGACAGCATTCCAGACTTCGTAGCTCCTGGAACTTGTGCCAAAGTGGCAAATCAAAACAACTTCGACCTTCACAGAGTGAGTTGCCTTATTATGTATTGCTTATCAATAGTATGTTCACTTGCAAATTGATCACAACACTACTGTGTCAAGTGTCTTAGTAAAATCTGCTCCCCAACAGTATGCTGGTCGCTGGTATCAGGTCCAGATCATCGACATCCCCTACCAGCCATACACTCGCTGCATCCACTCCGACTACGACTACTCTGACTCTGTTAACGGCTTTAGGGTAACCACAGCTGGATTCAGCCCCAACAACGAATACATCAGACTGCAGGGCAATATCTACCCCACAAAGGACTTCCCACCTGCTCACATGCTCGTTGATTTCCCTTCTGGTATGTGTAAAACACTCTTTCCTGTCTATATCAAAACTGTACCTTTTTAAATACTGTAGAAAATAGACATACTGACCAACTGCACATTTCCTCCTCTCCAACAGCTTTCGCCGCTCCCTATGAAGTGATCGAGACTGACTACGACAGCTACTCCTGCGTGTATTCCTGCATCGGCACAGACAACTACAAGTCCGAGTTCGGCTTCGTCTTCTCCCGAACTCCTCAGAATTCCGCTTCGGCGATTAGCAGGTGCGCCTCCGTGTTCCGCAGGAACGGCGTCGACTTCTCGTCTTTCAGTGCAGTTCCTCATACATCCGACTGTGTTTACAGGGCATAGACCTGTACTTCAGATCTCATAATAATAAAGTAAAGCTGTCACTTAGATCATCATTTTCCCAAAAAGGAGACAAACTTTTCAATAGCATTTAGAGCAACAGAAAAGCGCCTACTCTCTGGTTACACCAGGCAATGAACTATCAGGATCTTAGATTTTCTATTCATTTCAGTTTCCGAATGATATCTACCTAGGTTTTGAGAAAATGAAAATTGACATAGAGAATGCATGTTCAATCTATAAGTGTAAAAGCATTATAGATATATACGTGTATGTGTCCACTTATAACGCAGGACGCGCACGCACATGTACCCATTCGCATACATACAGACACACATTCGTGAGTCCTGCTTTAAATGGACGCAGCGAACTGCAGGCCTATGACCTCATAAAATTGCTCTTCGACCGTACTCACCTGCTCTATACATCCGAATTTCTGTTTTTCAGTTGACTCATTACCAGCTACAGCATTGGAAATATTTTTGTATCTGTCTGTATGTCATTTAAAAGAAATTTTGTTGGTTGACAAGTGTAGCTTCAGCTTTCTTAAGGGCCTACTTTTTACGGGCTATATTTTAGCCTTATCAATATGATTATAGTATATATATATGTTTTTCTCATATTACTTTTCGATTTTAGGTGTCGGAGCATGTACTTTCGTTTATTTGTTCATATATATACATAGGCAGGTAGGTATTGAAGGCTAAACTGCCAGGTAAATGGAGAGACAAACAGGTGGACAGGTAAGAAATTGGGCACGCGTTCACGCAGAAGAAATAAAAATTTAAAATGTGTAATTCTATCTCTCTCTGCATGTCAATGTTTCTCAAAGAAGGATTAGACTCTAAAATTTCTGAATTGATACTCTTTCTCTTTATATTTCTCTCCTCCTTTTCTCTTTCACTTTCTCTCCCTCTTTTCTTTTCTCTCTTTCATTTTATCTGTGTGCATTTAAAATGAAACAGCTTGTGGTCACGGAATAAATACATAATGTCGAACTGATTAAGAGTTTTGTGGTCTTTAGCTCGAAGAAACACATGCGCTTGATGTGTGAATACATATACATACACACATAATATATGTATATATATAATATATATATATATTATAATATTATATATATATTATATATATATATATATATATATATATGTACATATATATATATTTATATATATACGTATATCTATGGATATAAATACATACATATACATATATATACATATACGTATATGTGTATATATATATATATATATATATATATATATATATATATATATATATATATATATTATATATATATATATGTATATATATATATATATATATATATATATATATATATATATGCATATATGTATATGTGTTTAAATATGTATCCCAAAATAAAGAAAACTAACACACATTTAACAAATACAGACTCCCAGAAAGCTGAGATGCATAATTGAAAATAACTGTTTTATCAGAACGTTAATAAATTAAACCATTTATGAATGATCAAATAAATTCCAAGTTCCATAGTTCATATATATATATATATATATAATATATATATATATATATATATATATATATATATATATATATATATAAATTGACAATTACAAAAAAAAAAAAAAATCAGACGAATGGGGAAAACACCTGGTAGTAAAAGGAATACAAGAGTAAAGACTAGCTTTTATTTTATCTTTGTGGAGCATAGTATACACGGCTGGGCAGATAGACAGGTTATTGCATTTCATGAAATAATCTTTGTCGAGTACTCTGTTCAGTCTTAAAGCCGCGAGACATTAAATCATTGCATAGAAAGTTTATGATCACTGCTATACTCGTATGTATGCGTGTGTGTGTGCGTACACATGGTTATATTTGTATACATACATATATTGATATATACATATATATGTAGATGCTGCTGAGGGTCATGGGACTTGAGGTGCTGAGCAGCCAAGGCTGCTGCTATCATGACGCTATTCCAGGTAAGACGATTTACGCTCAAATGGCTTATTTGTAGCTTCGTGGTGAAGATTACCCCCCCCCCGATCAAGATAAGCTAGACAAGTAAGCAGTCGCCATTTCGGATGTTTTTCCTACTGAACGGCAACTGGGGAGTTACCTGTGTTACCTATCTTATCTATTGCACCTTCCTTTTTTTCCTCAGGTTGAAAGGAAGTTCACAGATTCAGATTCGATCAGGGTTGAAATTGCCCTTCACTATTGGGGAATTTGATTGAGTAGAGAAAATACGAGTAGCACAATCTTTATTTTTATAACAGGTATAAGCGTACAGTGTATGTACCTTACTGATGTTTCTACCAAGACCTGTAGTTGGTGTTGTAGGAGCAGGAAGCACCTGAGCTGTCTTGCTGAAGCGAGAGGGATCAACACCGATGTTCATGAAGGCGGCTTCACAACGCCTGTAATATCTGTCAGCGAGAGTTGGCGAGCGGGAGAAGATGAAGGCGAAGTCGGCGTAGTAGCCGAAGTTGTGGCCGGCGCAGCTATAGATGCACGAGAAGTTCTCGTAGTCAGTGTCCAGAATCACGTAGGGAGCCATCCAGGCTGGAAACAGGGGAATTGTACCGTTAATCATATCATATATTTCCTTGTTTCGATAACTTATATATATTTATTTCATCTTTATTTACAAAATTTCCTTATCCATACTTACATGCTTCGTAGTCCACGGAAAGGTGAGGCTCTCCGAAAGGATTTGGCAGAACCTGACCATTACGTGTGATTGCGTTTCCATTGGCATCAGTACCAGTGGTCCTGACATTGAACTTGGTTCCATCTGTGGATAAATTTTTAATTATGCATAAATTTTTCTAATAGGTCCATAACCAATAAGAAATTTCTTAATCAAAAATGAAAAGTAGAATCAAATAGAAACTTACCATAAGTATATTCGTTGCGGACACACTGCTTAATCAGTTGGTATGGGTTGTTTGTGAGTGCAATTTCGTACCATGTGCCTGCATACTGTAATTTACGAAATTTAGACCATAAGAATTGTGGCAAAATGAATATGAAAATACATTTACTTTAGTACCTATCAATATATATATGTGTGTGTGTGTATATATACAAATATGTACATGCCATACAAATGTGTTAATATGATTTAATAAACATATTTTTATATATACATATATATTCATTTGTGTATATATGTGTATATACATATATATGTAGTAACATACATATACATATATATGTATATACATGTATGTATGCATGTGTGCGCTGTATAGAATCCCACTTATATAGGTATATAGTAAACAGGATTATATATAGGCGCACACACTTACACATATATTATACATACACTCACACATACATATCTATACTATGTGTGAATGTATTATTTTTACATATAAATCAACTTGCCCTTTGAAAGTTCGGCTTCTGTTGAGAGTAGAGCATTCTCTCGTCGACCGCAGGACATTTTCCCGGCACGACAAAGCCAGGGATCCTGTCGGCAGCGACCACTGCAACGAGAGCGAGGCACAGCAGCGTAGTCCTCATGATGATCCTGCAGTCTGAGTGGCGTGAGAGCTTCTCAAGCGCCTTTATATACAAGGTGCATCCCGTAGAGGAAAGTCACGGTCCAAAATATTATGGAGATAGAGGAATTAAGATTAGTTGTCAGTTCGAATGTTTTAATAAATGTAGCTATTTGAAAAAAAAATCCGAACGATGATTTTCGTAACTCGATGCTCCGCCTCTTTCGCTGCTCTACCTGCGACATGGGATATATAGATCAAGACTCACCACCGGGAGTCACACAAGCCACCATGTTGAAGGCACTCGTAGCTGCTGCCCTCGTGGCTCTTGTCGCAGCCGACAGCATTCCAGACTTCGTAGCTCCTGGAACTTGTGCCAAAGTGGCAAATCAAAACAACTTCGACCTTCACAGAGTGAGTTGCCTTATAATGTATTGCTTATTAATGGTATCTTCACTTGCAAATTGATCACAACACTACTGTGTCAAGTGTCTTAGTAAAATCTGCTCCCCAACAGTATGCTGGTCGCTGGTATCAGGTCCAGATCATCGACATCCCTTACCAGCCATACACTCGCTGCATCCACTCCGACTATGACTATGACTCTGTCAACGGCTTTAGGGTAACCACAGCTGGATTCAGCCCCAACAACGAGTACATCAGACTGCAGGGCAAGATC
>NW_020871140.1:80722-83996 GCF_003789085.1 Penaeus vannamei
TCTCTTTCTCTTTCTTTCTCTCTCTCTTTCTCTGTTTGTATCTGTGTGTCTGTTTGTATCTGTCTGTCTCTGTCTCTTTCTCTTCCTTTCTGTCTTGTTCTGTTTTATCTGTCTCCTGTCTCTCTCTCTCTTCTTTCTCTCTCTCTTTCTGTTTGTATTTATGTCTGACTGTGTCTGTCTGCCTCTGTCTTTCTGTCTTTCTCTCTCTCCCTTTCTCTCTCTCTTTCTCTGTTTGTATCTATGTCTTCTGTCTCTGCCTCTGTCTGTTCTCTCTGTTTGTATCTCACTCTCTCTATCTCTCTCTCTCTCTCTCTCTCTCTCTCTCTCTCTCTCTCTCTCTCTCTCTCTCTCTCTCTCTCTCTCTCTCTCTCTCTCTCTCTCTCTCTCTCTCTGCTCTCTCTCTCTCTCTCTCTCTCTCTCTCTCTCTCTCTCTCTCTCTCTCTCTCTCTCTCTCTCTCTCTCTCTCTCTCTCTTTCTGAATTTAATTTCTCTCACTTTCTTTAAAAGTTTCTCTAATGTGAAAATCTTGAATCTCGTTTGCAGTTCTTTATTTCTTCAATTTCAAAAGTTTGTTTCTTTTTTCATGAATGAGAAAGTCATCCCGTGCGATATATATATATATATATATATATATATAATATATATATATATATATATATATATATATATATATATATATTATATATTATATATATATATATATATATATATATATATATATATAGAAGATTATAGATAGATAGATAGATTAGATAGATAGATAGATAGATAGATATTTAGATATAGATGCAGATAGATAGATATATATATATATATATATATATATATAATATATAATATTATATATATGTATATATATATATATATATATATATATTATATATATATATATATATATATATATATATATATTATATATATATTATATAATATATATATATTATATATACATATATTATATATATATATATATTATATATATATATATATATATATATATATATATATATATATATATATACATATATATATATTATATATATATATATATATATATATATATATATAATATATTATATATATATATATATATATATATATATATATATATGCATATATATATATATATATATATATATATATATATATATATATATATATTATATATATATATATATATATATATATATATATATATATATATATATATATATATTATATACATACATATAATATACATATACACACAACATACATTATATAACACACATATATATATATATATATATATATATTATATATATATATATATATATATATATATATATATATATATATATATATATATATACGTATATTTGTTCCTTCTCTTTTCTTCTTTTTACTTGTTTATTTTATTGTCTTAATTACATATCCTGATTATTTAGGTCTTTTATTAAAGTCATCCCTGAAAAAAGCGTCTTCTTATTTTCATTTTGTTTCGTTCATGATTAAGATAAGTTGATTTTGAATATATTAGAATTTATATATATATGTTTTTTTTTTTTTTCAATTTCGCTTGATTTGACATTTAATCGCATCTTCGTTCAGTTATTAATGAGTCTTCTGTTTATCGTATTTTATCAGTTTTCTCAAATTTTCTTTTTATTTATAATTATTTTTCCTTGTTTCTATTCTTTCATTTTCATTTTCTTTGTCCGAGATTTATCAGTATTGCTTCTCATTTTCTCCATTATGGTTTATTGCTGATTTTTCAACAATTTTCTGTTTTCTTGCCATGCTTTCTTTCGTTTTTTCTTCATTTTCTTTGTTCTTATAATTTTTATTCCATTTTTTTGTTCTTATAATTTCTATTCCTTTTCTTTTGTTCTTATAATTTTTATCCCTTTTTTTGTTCTTATAATCTTCATTCCTTTTTTTGTGTTCTTATAATTTTTATTCCTTTTTTTTTTGTTCTTATATTTTTATTCTTTTTTTTTCTTATAATTTTATTCCTTTATATATGTGCTCTTTAATTTTCGTTCTTTTCATTCGTGTTCTTATAGCTTGGTGTCACCTCCCCCGCCCACAGCCCCCATCTCTCTCACATTCCCAAACTAAAACCCCACTTCCCCTCCTCTTCACCCCACCACAACCATCACCCCCTTCCCCCAATTACCCATCTACAAACTACATCACCATACAAACCATCACCCCCTACCCACAACCCCCATTACCCTTCCCCCAATTCCCATCTACAACTACCATCACCTGCTCCTCTTTCCCCCTCCTACCCACAACCCCCCATTACCCCTACCCCAATTACCCCATCTACAATTACCCATCACCTGCCCTCTTCCCCCCTACCCTTAAACCCCCATTACCCCTCCCCTTATGCTGTATTTTCTGTATTATAGTTGGCTAAATGAATTATTTGATTCTGATTCTGATTCCCCATCCACAACCTCCATTACCCTCTTCCCATTTATCCCTCCACCCCAAACCCCAATACCCCTCCCACCCACCAAACCCTCCTAACCCACCCACCCCCAACCCCTCTAACCCCCACCACACAACCTCTTAACCTCCCACCACTTAAACCCTCCTAACCTCCACCCATTACACCACCTAACCCCCCCAACCCTAAACCCTCGTAACCCTACCCACCCTACCACAACACCTCCTAAACCCCAACCTACAACCCTCCTAATCCCACAAAAACTACCACTCTCCTAACCCCCTACAACCCTCCTAACCCCCCCCACCCCCAACACCATCCTACCCCCACCCACAAACCCCTCCTACCCACCCACCCCAACCTCAATTAAACCTCCTCCTCCCACCCACAAAACCCCCCTTAACCCCCCACCCCAACCCTACAACCCTCCTAACCCCCCCACAGGCCCTCCTAAACCCCCACAACCCCTCCAAACCCCCCCACCCCACAACTCCTCCTAACCCCCAACCCCCAACCTACTAACCCTAATCCCCACAAAAAAACTACACCCCTAACCCCCCCTACCAACCTCTCCTAACCCCCCCCACCCACCCACACCCCTCCAACCCCAAACCCACCATAAAAAACCCTCCTAACCCCACCACCACCCAACCCCTCCTTAATCCCCCCCACACCAACCCGCCCCCAGGGTTCATCCAGGAACAGACGGGGCGGTAGTGATTTCCCGAATTAAAAAGGAGATTACGGCAGATTCGCTTCGGTTACGGACGGGATGAGACAAAAAGTTGTTTCTGGTGGGGAAGGAGGGGAGGAGGGGGAGGGGAGGGGTTGGAAGGA
>NW_020871140.1:91567-99067 GCF_003789085.1 Penaeus vannamei
AACCCCCCTACCCTCCCCTTTCGCCCCCAATTTGTCCAAAAAGCCCCATTTTGTGATCCCGTAAAAAGAAAATTCTCCACAAGCAAGCGTCACCATCGCCCGCCTGCCTGTCTCCCGCCCGGCACTCCACGCATGACGGGGAGACTGTTACATAACGTTACGGAATTCTCGCCAAATATTCGCTTAAATCCAATTTTAATTTTGGATAATATCCCTCCCTTTTTTTGCATTCGTCTTTTTCCTCCTCTTTTTGTCGTCTCTTCGTGTGATTTTCTTCCTTTCTTCCCCGCCATTTCGGGTTTGGCGACGTGGGAGAAAGCATTCATTCAGCGGAGTTATTGATCGGAGCGTTGGGCGAGCCTTCCCTCACTAACCACGCTTTCGTTATGTGTGTGTGTGTGTCGAGAGGAAGAGTCCGGGAGGTGGGGGGGGGGAAGGTGGGGGGCGGAGGTAGGTTCACGCTTGTTGGAGACTTTTTTTTTTTTTTTTTGAGTGGGGGAGGAAGGAGTTAGTACAAGGGGGATGGCTCCGGGACAGACGAGCAAGCGCCGCAAAGGAGGAAAGAGAAAGCAGGAGCCACAGCACGAGGCGTCCGGCTACTGTCATCAAGTGCAAAAAAGTGCACGCCAAAACAAAACATACGAACGCAGAAAGGAATCGACCCGCACCCGGATAGCAGGGCACCCTCCGATGACATGCATGCTGCAAGAGGAAGAACCACAAGGGGAATGCAAGGGGTGCGGGGACGGGCCCGGGACGGAGGCAACGGTACATTTTATCTCTTTGCTTTTCTGCGACAGTGGTTCTTCTTTCTCTCTTTCTTTTTTTTGTCCTGCGATATCCTCTATAGTTGGGGGTAGGGGAGGGGCAAGAGCGAAGAGGCGGAACTTCGAGGACATCTTTTAATTTAAGCTCTATTTTGTCTTTTTTTTTTTTTTTTATTTTTCGATTCTGGATTTTTTTTATCAAGATTCTTATGGAGCATTTTTTTGATTTGCTTGGTTGGTTACTTTTACATATTTATTATTATTAATTTATTTATTTATTTTACTTTTGTCAATTTGGAGCTATCCAGTTGGACTTTGTTATGTATCCATTCATGTGTATCGCAATTCATTCGTTCGTTCATTTATTTTCCTTTCTTTTCTTTTTTTTCTTTTTTTTTTTTTTTGTTCATGCACACACACTGATTGTAAAAGAAGTATCTAAATATCTGATATTAACCTTGATTTCAATCAAATCATTTATTCCCCCCAGCTCCGCTCTCTCTCTCCTCTCTCTCCTCTTTTCTCTCTCGCTCTCTTCTTTTCTCCCTCTCTCTCTCTCTCTCTCTCTTCATCTCTCCTTACTCTCTCTCTCTCTCCTTTCTCTCTTTTTCTTCCCTCTCTCTCCTCTCTCTTCTCTCTCTCTCTCTCTTTCTCTTTCTCATTTCTCTCTCTCTCTCTGCTCTCTCGTTCTCTTCTCTCTTCCTCTACTCTCTTCTCTCATTCTCTCTCATCTCTCCCTCTCTCTCTCTCATTCTCTCTCTCTCTCTTCTCTTTCTCTCTCTCTTCTACTCTCTCTCTTCCTCTCTTCTTCCTCTCTCCTCTCTCTCTCTCTCTCTCTCTCTCTCTCTCCTCTCTCTCTCTCTCTCTCTCTTCTTTCTCTCTCTTCTCCCTCTCTCTCTCTCTCTCTCTTTCTCTCTCTCTCTCTCTCTCTCTCTCTCTCTCTCTCTCTCTCTCTCTCTCTCTCTCTCTCTCTCTCTCTCTCTCTCTCTCTCTCTCTCTCTCTCTCTCTCTCTCTCTCTCTCTCTTCTCTCTCTCTCCGCTCTCTCTTTCTTTCTCTCTCTCTCCCTCTTCTCTCTCTCTCTCTCTCTCTCCTCTCTCTCTTTCTCTCTCCCTCTCCCTCTCTCTCTCTCTCTCTCTCTCTCTCTCTCTCTCTCTCTCTCTTCTCTCTCTCTCTCTCTCTCTCTCTCTCTTCTCTCTCTCTCTCTCTCTCTCTCTCTCTCTCCTCTCTCCCTCTCTCTCCCTCTCTCTCTCTCTCTCTCTCTCTCTCTCCCTCTCTCTTTCTGTAATTTAAAAAAAAAGATGAATAAAGAAAGAAATCACCCGCATACACACCAGCGAGGCAAGTTCCACAAACAAGCAAGGAGAAGCGACCAGAGCAAGCAGCAAGGGCAGGTTAAACAGCCGATCGACATGGCCGCCCACTGTTTACTTTCTCCCATGCTCTCCTCCTCCCGCTCTCTTCTCCCTCCCTGTCCTCTCCCTCTCTTGCTCTCTCACTCTCAACGACCTCTTATAAATCTGCATGACGCGATTAAACCCTGTGGAGGCACGCACGCAGGCAAGCACGCACGCAGGTTGTGACGTAACCTTGACAGGGTCGATGACGTCACTGCTCCTGCGCGAACGCCCAGCGGATGCCTGCGGATTCATATTTGCTTGGGGGATTTGGCGCGCTTTTTTGTGTCTTCTCTCGCTTATACAAAATGGCGTTCGTATGTTGTCACTCCGGCTTTAGTTTTCCGCCAAAATAAGCGCTTTCGAGTGCTTTCATCGCCTCTTTTCCAACCGGACCCCCCTTTCCCCCCACAATCAATGCTTTGGTGACGTCATCGCAGCTTTAATCAGTGCTTGCATGGCGTCACCGCAGCTTTAATCTGCACGCCCGCAACTGGACACGTTGGCGCTTGCATGCATGGCAACACTGCCTCTTTAATGCCACTGCAACTTTAATAAGTGCTTGCAAAAGACACATGCACACGAACGTACGCACGCCCTCGAACCTAGCCCAACCTAGCGAGCGGCGAACGTGATCGTAGCGGGCTGTGTTGGTCGAGGGCGAGCCTCAACATTCTGTGCTTTAGGGGGGGGGGGCGAGGAAGGGGAGGAGGTGGGGGAGGAGAGACATAAGCGGAAGGGGAAGGGAAAGGGCGAAAGAGGGGGTGAAGAGAAAGGAGGGGTGGAGGGGGAGGGAGATACTTGAGTACTGAGGAGGCAAAGAAGGAGGAGGAAGAGGAGGAGAGAGAAGAAGAGCAGAGGGTGAAGAGGATGACACCAAAAGAGGATGAATAGGGGAAAGGGGGGTGAGGAGAGGGGCGGGGAGAGGAGAAGGAGGAGGGGAGGAGAGGGGCTGGAGAGGAGGAGGAGAGGAGGGGGGGAGGAGCAGGAGGGGGAGGGGCAGCTGGCTCTGGGTCGATGGCTCAGGCACGAGCAAGCACACGCCAGCGCTTGGTACGTCGTATCATGGCAACAGCGAGAGACAGAGGAAGAGAAGTGTCCTCTCGGAACTTTGGCCTTAAATCACTTTTTTTCTTTTCCTTGCTTCTTTTTTTTCTTTCTTTCTCCTTTGTGTGCCTTTTCTGTTTCTTTCTTTGTTTTCTTTTCTTATTTTTTTTTTTTTGCATGCTTTCCCTGATTGTTTTTTTTTTTTTTCTTTTCTTTTTATTTTATTTTGATTGGGTATCATTCTTATTTCTGCACTGTGCGAATTTCTGCTCTATTATTGATTATTTATTCTGTTTTCTCTTTGTTTGCTTATTTCCAGTCACATTCATTGCTATAATCTTGACCTACATAAATATCGTCATATCATCACAATATCATTAAAAAAATTATCTTTTTGGGCATTTGTATTATCAATATTGTTATAACTTTTGATATTATCTCGATTTTGGTTATTCTTTTTATCATTGTTTGTAAAATTGTTGACATTATCATTTTTATCATTATCATTGTTGTTGTCATCATCATCTTTGTTATCACCATTATTTTTATCATCTTAATGATAAGAATATCGTTAATAATCATTCTCATATTCTTTTCCTTATTGTTATCCGTAATATTAATATTATTTTATACAGTCATCACTATAATCACTCTTATCATTATCTTTCTCATAACTACTATCGTCATCACCATCATTATCATCATCATCACCATCATCATCATCATCATCATCATCATCATCATCATCATCATCATCATCATCATCATCATCATCATCACCACCATCATCATCATCATCAATATCATCACCGTAAACCGAGGTAAATATTAACCGCAGTTCTGAAAGAGACAAAAAAAAAAAAAAAAAAAAAAAAAAAAAAAATTGTACTATTATTCGATTTTCCGCTTTCTAAAACACGCTAACTATATCAGAGTATCCTATGGAGTTAAAACTTTGTGAAGGGATAAGGAATCCAATTGTATTTAACTATTTACTAAATACTTTGACTTAACTTTTCTTTCTAAAAACAAACATTACATTATCGTTTATTTATTTGTTTATTTATTTTTTTGTATTAGACTAGAATATCCGCACTAAGAAAGTTAAGTGGAATTGTATTCGATTTTTTCTCTCTCTCTTTTTTTTTTTTTTTTTTTATTAGACTAGAATATCCGCACTAAGAAAGTTAAGTGGAATCGTATCAGGCAAAATAAAGATAATAGCTATACCAATGATAAAGAGAATAGTAACACATACCATAATAATGGTAATGACAATGATTATAATGATGATAATGATAATAATCGTAATGATAACGGTAATAATGACGATATGATGATAATATAATAATGATAATAATAATGATAATGACGATAACAGTTATGATATTATGATAATGATCAGAGTAATTATAGTACCATCAATGATAAGTAGAATAATTATGATAATGATGATAATAACAATAATGATAATGATATTGATAAAAATAATATGGTAATGATAATGATAATATGAATGCTAATAATAACATTGTTATTTTCATTGTTGTTGTTATTATTAATGATGATATAATATAATAATGATAACAGTAATAGTAATAATGATAACAATAATAGTAATAATGATAATAACGATGATAATAATATCAATATTAATAATAATACTAAAAACAATGATAGTGATGATCATATTAAAGAAAATACTATAATAAAAAAGAATAACAATAACAAAAATAATGCCTAAAATAATGCTGATAATAATAATGATAAGTAATTAAATGTAACGAGAGCAATAATAATAATAATGCTGATAATTATAATAATCATAATGATAATAACAATAGTAATAATAGTACTGATGGAAATAATAATAACATTAGTAATGATAATAATGATAATGATAATGATAAATGATACACAATGATAACAATGATAATAACAATCAAAACAATAATAACAATTATTATCATCATTATATCATTATGATGATAGTAATAATAATGATAATAGTATAATGATAATGATATTAATAACAGTAATATTAACAATGATATCATTGTTACTATTATTATCAATAACAATAATAATGATTATTACCATTATCATGATTGTTATTATCATTATCACCATTTTCTAATCAGTATTGTTATCATCATTACTATTATCATTGTATTATTGTTGTTATTATTATTATTATTTCTCTTACTATTATTACCATTATCAGTTATTATCATCAACTTCAACATCAAACACCACAACACAACATCAACATCAACATCAACCATCAACATCAACACACATCAACATCATCAACATAACATCACATCACAATCAACATCAACAAACATCAAACATATCAACATCAACACCAACACCACTTCATCAACATCAACATCAACATCAAATTCAACATCAACATCAACCAACACAATATCAACATCAACATCACCAACACAACATCAACATCAACATCAACATCAACACCAACACATCAACATACAACATCAACATCAACATCACATCACAACAACATCAACATCAACATCAAACATCAACATCAACATCAACATCAACACCAACATCACATCAACAACATCAACATCAACATCAACAACATCAACACAACATCAACATCAACATCAACATCAACACCAACACAACACAACATACAACATCAAACATCAACATCAACATCAACATCAACATCAACATCAACATCAACATCAACATCAACATCAACACCAACACCAACACAACATCAACATCAACATCAACATCACACAACATCAACATCAACATCAACATCAACACAACATCAACACAACATCAACATCAAACATCAACACCAACACATCAACATGCAACACCATCAACACAACATCAAATCAACATCAACATCAACATCAACACCAACACAACATCAACATCAACATCAACAACAAACATCAACATCAACATCAACATCAACATCAACATCAACATCAACACCAACACCAACACAACATCAACATCAACATCAACACCAACACAACATCAACATCAACATCAACATCAACATCAACACCAACACAACATCAACATCAACATCAACATCAACACCAACACAACATCAACATCAACATCAACATCAACACAACATCAACATCAACATCAACACAACATCAACATCAACACAACATCAAACACAACATCAACATCACATCAACATCAACATCAACACCAACATCAACATTCAACATCAAACATCACATCAATCAACACCAACACAACCATCACATCAACACAACACCAAACACACAACACAACATCAACATCAACACCCAACACAACATATCAACATCAACATCAACATCAACACCAACACAACATCAACATCAAACATCAACAAACATCAACATCAACCAACATCAACACCAACATCAAAGCCACATCAACATCAACATCAACACCAACACAACATCAACATCAACATCAACATCAACATCAACACCAACACAACATCAACATCAACATCATCAACATCAACACCAAACATCAACATCAACATCAACATCAACATCAACATCAACATCAACATCAACACAAACACATCAACAACATCATCAACATTCAACCATCAACACCAACACAACATCAACATCAACACCAACACAACATCAACATCAACATCAACATCAACGATCAACATCACAACAACATCAACATCAACATCAACATCAACACCAACACAATATCAACATCAACATCAACAATATATTCCTATTGTTAGGAAGACCATCTCTTTGGGTAAAATTATCACCACGTACCAGGAAGCCCGTTATATCAGAGCTCGAAATATAACCAAAACGTTATTATATACCTTTCATGACACTGAAAAGGGAACACTAACAAGCCAAAGGAACAAGAAAGAGGTGTTGTGCCATCAAAAAGAACAGTAAAGAAGGGATTTGTGCATTTGAGTGGTTCACAGTTTTCAATATTTTCACGAGTGTACAAAACTTACTTTATTTATACCCCCCCCCCTAAGCCTCTCAAAAAGTGTACGGGAAAATGTTGATGTTCACGCAGATTAAGTTTATTCCTGTCACCTTTGTGGCAAATATCTCAAAGTGGGGACTAAAAGGATGTAAGTGTATACCACGGTTTATTTTCGTAGTAGTAATCACAATAGTCTCATGGAGTGAAAATATTTTGCATGCGCAAGAATGGCGCCCGCTGGTTTATACAACGTGTCATTAAAATAATAGTAAATAAAATATAGAAGATAGAGAGAGAGAGAGAGAGAGAGAGA
>NW_020871140.1:114067-115527 GCF_003789085.1 Penaeus vannamei
ACACACACACACACACACACACACACACACACACACATAAACAAAAACAAATTATTGCGTAAAATAATTTCATTCCCCACACATTAGGGACAGCACAACTAGCATAAAAAGAGCCGTATTTTATATAGAATGATTAGTGTGAAAGTTTATTTAATACGATAATCAAATCATGATTTTATATTTCATGCCAAAAAAAAAAAAAGAAAAAAAATAGTTAAGGTCATGAACATTATATTTCAACGTAGCAGTCAAGGGGCCCAACGCTATGTAAGGGGGACTGTATGAAGGGGCCATAACAGGGGGCTGTTCACTGTGTTATATATTTGTTCACTCGTATGTATTTATTATCTGTTATATATTTGGACTTTATGCTATAAAGTTGTACAGTGTATTTATTCATACGATCGTGTATATTGTTCACTGTTATACATTTGTTCACTGTGTTATATATTGGTTAGCTGGTAAATGTTCGCTGTTGTACGTTTGTTCTCTGTTACATATTCGTTCATAGTACATTTGTTCACTGTTACATGATCTTTCACTGTTATACATATGTTCCCTCCGCTATACATGTTCAATTTGTCATACACCGGTTGACTATGTTATAGATTTGTTAGTATATTTTTTTTACTGTGTTATATAAGCTGTCTGTTTAATTTTTGGTGGCATGTCCTTATATCTTTATTTACTTGCTTATCATCAATCTTATTGATATATATTGTTATATTTCAATTATTGCCATTATCATATTTATTGTTATTATCATTATCATTATTGCCATTATCATATTTATTGTTATTATCATTATCATTATTGGCCAATTTAATCATATTTTATTGTTATTCAATTCATTATTATTATTATTGTTGTTTTGTTGTTGTTGTTGTTTTGTTATTAATTATTACTATTATTGTCATTATTATTGGGTCACTAATTATGCGATTATTAACCATTATTATTATCATCCTTATTATTTTATCACTATTATATCATATATATACAAAACCATTATCATCATAAATCATCACCATCATCAATCATTATCATTACCATCATCACATCTGAGCTAAATGCCGTGATATCCAAATTATTTCAGATCATGATTACTCTTATTGTTGATTCTGTTCCTTGTCTATCTGTCTGTTTATACTCCCTCGCCACCCTCTCTCTCGCTTTCTCTCCTCTCTCTAGCTGTCTGTCTGCCGCCCCCCCCTCTCTTCTCCTCCATTTTCTTTCTTCTCTCTGGGCTCTCCTTCTGGTCTCTCCGGTGCTCTGCTCCTCGGTCTCCTGCCTCGCTCTCGTGCCAGCTCCACAGTCTCATCCTCCTGCGTCGTCCCTCTCCGATCATCTCTCTCTCTCTCTCTCTCTCTCTCATCTCCCTTCCCTCCTCCCATTCTCCTCCTCCTCCCTCCCTCCTCCTCCCTCTCTCGTCTCTCTCTACTCTTCTCTCTCCTCTCGTC
>NW_020871140.1:121281-123781 GCF_003789085.1 Penaeus vannamei
CTCCACAAAAATCCCCCATGACTCCTTCGCCAATCATCTTTGAGGAAACATGATTGGAGATCGAACAGACGAAGATCCTGAAGGTGAAGGAGGTGCATCTTCAGCCCACTTCCTCCTCCTCCTCTCCTCCTTTTCCTCCTGCTCCTTTTGCTGCTGCTGCTGCTGCTCCTCTTCCTCTCCTCCTCCTCCTCCTCTCCTCCTCCTCTGCTCCTCCTCCCTCCTCCTGCTCCTCCTCCTCCCTCCTCCTCCTCCTCCTTCTGCTCACTCCTCCTCCTTCGGCTCATCCTCCTCCTCCTTCACCTCCTCCTCCTGCTCCTTCACCTCCTCCTCCTCCTTCTGCTCCTCCTCCTCCTCCTTCTACTCCTCATCCTCATCATCATCCTCTTCCTCCTCCCCTCCTCCTCCTTCTGCTCCTCCTCCGTCAAAACCCAACCCTACAGTACGATAAAAGGCACCGAGTTCCTTCTCCCGGATGTCTGGGCCCTCTCCAAATTAACTTTATCTTGTTTGGAATTTACGAATAAACTGTACCCTTAAGAGGTGATAAACATTTCTCCCCCCCCACCCCTTCCTCCATCCCCCTCGGCCACACCCCCTGTATCTACACATGGGGTGAAATAGCCCCAAAAAAGAGAACCTGTAGACACTAAACTTGTGGGTGGTAACTGGGCGCCGAAAACTCTAATATACACAGGTCACGATTCCCTCCTCTCCTGGAAGTTTTAAAGAGGCTCGGAATATATTGCAGAGTAGTAAAGATCCTCCGCGAACGAGTCTGAATGTCTGTATTCCTCAATATGTCTTAAGTAATATCGTGAACCCGAGACGAGGCTGGGGATTCGCGTCGTCGTCGGGGAAAACGACAATAAACCTTCATCTTTTATTCTTCGGAGATATCACAAGTTGAATATCTGCGAGGAAATGTGTCTGTGCTCTAGTTCTTGTTTTATTATGGAAATATATGTTGTGTTTTGGGGGTTTCCTAAGCGCCCTCAGGTCTTCAGTCTTCTTGTATTCCAAAATACAGGTACACGCGATGTTCTTGTATGAAATGGGATTAGTAGATGAAATGATACCACGCAGAAACTAACATGAATGTGGAATTTTACTCGGAACACTTCTAATTCGTCATTCTTTTAATAATGTATAACCTGTCAACCTCGCCTTGACTTACCACTAACTAAACATCTCCCTCTCACCTCCTCTCACTCCCTCTCACCCCCTTTTCACCCCCTCTCACCCCTCTTACCCCTCTCCTCTCCCCCTCCTCTCTCCCCACCCCTCTTCCCCAAGCCACATCGTGTTCGTGAGTGGCTCAATATGAGGCCGCATCATTATGAGAGGAACATATGTTTTGTTACGATGGATGCTGGGTTTATGCGCCCAGATTTGTACGTGGAACCGCATTTACACTGAGCTCCGGCACGGCAGCCACTACTGAAGCATGCTGAGGCCGATGCACCCGAGGGCCCCAAGCCGATGGTGCCGCTTCTTGAAACTTTGTGTGCGGGTTTTTTTTTTGCGTCTGTGAAGTTTTGTCCCGTTTCCGTCTGCTAGATAGGAGAAGAGAGTCGAGACGGAAGGTTTGTAGAAAGATCTCGGTACGGTGTTTTAAGTAACGGAAATATACAGTGATTTTGATATCATAACATTTGATTAATTGCCATAACTATCATCACTGCTAGCAATATCATCATCAGCACCATCGCCGTTGGTTTCATCATATTCATTACTATTATGAAAATAATGATTATGATTATCATTTTTATTTAATCATTATCATTATAAGTACCTATGCTGTTATTGTAATAATTATTGTTATTATTATTGTTTTCATTATTGTTACCATTATTATTATTATCATTACTATCATTACCATTATCCTTATTGTTATTATTATAATTATTACTCTCATTATTATCATTACCATTATCATTACTATTACAATTATTATTGTCATTATTGTTGTAGTTGGTGTTCGTTGCTGTTTTTGTTGTTATTATTGTATTGTAATTATCATATTCATTATAATCATCTATTCTCTATTTTTTATCATTATTGTTATCATTATTATCATTATTCGAAAATGATAATCATGATAATGCTAATGCTAATGAGGATTATTGATTTTATTATTATCAATAGCTTTATCAATATGAATATATATTATTACTATTATTATCATTATTATCATTATTATCATTATCATTATTATTATCATCATGTTTATCATAATCATTCTTATCGTCTATCATTGTTGCCATTGTTATTTTTATTATTATCATCATAATTATCATTATTGTTGTTGTTATTATTAATATCATCATCATCATCATTTTAATAATTATTGTTATTATTGTTATTCTCACTATTATTCCTGTTATTATTATCATTATCATTATAATTGTTGTTACCATTATCATTATTATTGTTATTGTTATCATTATTATGGTTATCAATGTCATTTTTATTATCCTTATTACTGTTATTATTAATACTG
>NW_020871140.1:126281-131281 GCF_003789085.1 Penaeus vannamei
GAAATAAGTACAGGGTGATTTGGATGGCCCGTCCGTGATAGGTTGAATACTCGTAAATACAGACAAGCACGTACACAGAAATAAATGCATATATGTCTTTTTATGAGATATATATCTTCATTTATTACATTTATTATCTATACGGTGGATGTGCGTGTCTAGACTGATAATCATGCATTTATTTCAGTGTATATCCATGTCCACATATTCACTGGGTTGGGCCTCGCGCGATCATAACAAACGGCCGATGAAGAACGCTGTTGAGGTCCCCAAGAGAAACCTCAGGCTGCCCTCCCTCGACCTCACCGAAGAGGTAGATATATCATTATACTGATATATTACGTCTGTATTCTTTTGTATGTACGCCAGGTTATTTGTATGTGTATGTATAAGTATCATGTTTCCATATCTGTCTATATTTTTTTGTTTTCTTGCTAATGACGTTAGGTCACGTCATGTGCGTGTGTGTGTGTCACGTGACAAAATCACGTGCTTTTCACGTCGTCACGTGACGATATCACGTGGTTTCCCACGCCCTTTTGGACGAGCACAGATCAAGGCAATCTCTCGCCAGCTTTCCGTCGTCCGCTCCCGTGGGCCGCGGCCTTCCCCTGCCATCCGCTCCCCTCGAGGAAGAGGATGACCCAAGGCCTTCAACCTCCAGGGGTCGTCCTCGCTTGAGGAATGCACCTGATCCTCTCTTCTACCTGTTCCACGTGGAATTAGACGAGGATCAAACATAGTTTCTACATAGTTATATTCTTAAGGAAAAGTGTTTTTCGTATTCTTTCACAAATCCTCACGTCCTCCTCGGTGATGACCGACCTGGAGGACAACGAAGGACGAGTCCGAGCTTTCCTACTACGAATCGGAGGACGACTTCGTAGCGCTGAGAACCTAGCCGAGTGCGTCAGGCGCCGCAGGGGTCGTACCACCCCCGGTACCTCCCCCTCTGTCTGGAGGAAGAGGAAGAACTACCCCTCGGCGCCTCGACGTCACTGCAGCCCCTGGGGCAAAGGTTCCTGAGCTGGATGCTGCTTCTGAAAAGTACCTGACAGAGGGACTTCTGGAAAAGGTCGTTCAGGAGACATCAAATAATTTCTACTCGGTTGTTGGTTGAAATTATTTATTTACAATGTTTCGCATTCTCTTGCAAACACGTTTTTTTTGCAATGTCAGTTCTCTTTCTCCTGCAGATATGTTGCGCAGCACCTGGTGATACCTGAGGCCCATATGGAATGGAAGGATATTACGGTGCGGGAGTTTCGTGCTTATCTTGGGCCACGATTCCTGTCCAGGCGGCACATGCGGGACTCGCGACCCCCTGATGCAATCAGCAATCTTTACACAGACGATGTCGCGCGACACGTTCGACGCTCTCAGGTCGGCGCTGCATCCTGCTGATGATCGCCTTCGGAAGTTGAGGACTGTCATCAGCGTCCTGGATCAGCAGTTTCCCACCGTCCTCGTTTTAAGACGATTTCGGTAGACGAGAGCCTCTGTGCGAGGGCTGCTTCAGGAGGGAGAGCGCCGAGGAAGGAGAACCCGTCTCGCCCCTGCCCTTGCTGCTCTAAATGCTGAGGAACATCTGCCAGAGGACACAGCCTTCCGCAGATGGCGACGCTGTGCCTTCTGTTGGAGGACGAAAGGGGAGAAGACCCGGACCATGTACAGGATCTGCGAGGTCTCCCTGTGCCCTTCCCCTTGCCCCAGGGAGTACCGCAGCACCCTACGTGCTCCCTGAAGTTTTATTTCATGTATACTAAAATAAATGTGTAAAGTCTGTTACAAAAATAACACAAATAAAAAATAAAAAATGTCTTTTTTCTTCTCCCATGAAAACACTCCACTTCCTACACACAGTAAACTGACACACACAAGGAGTAATATGGACTTTATACTACAATATAAGTCATTAATGTCCTTCATAGAACATAGTATATGGCTACAATAAACCTCCAAATATGAAAAATATAATAATATAAAGTTTTAATCATTTTTCGCAAACCACTGGGCCCAGCGAGCTGAAACTTCTCGAGGCGAGAACACAGCGGCCGCCTGTACACAACGAAGGCCCCGGCAGGAGGATACGTGGGTGCCAGTACCTACCGGAAGGAGTGCCACACAGGGAACTCAGGACCCGTCAATCTGGGTTTTATGAATGGTGACCTTGGCCCGATGAAGAGCTGGACCATAAACCCGGGGCGTAATGGTTGGCCACGCGAGGTTGCCAAAGGTTTAATTTGTTTGCAAGATAAACGCATTTTTGTTTCATAATTCGAGGGCATCACGTCATCGGCTCTTTGTCCCTCCCTTATTGATTTCTCATTGGCTGGGAGTCGAAGGACCTTTTTTAGTAGTATGATTTTTATAGATCGGTAAATTTCAGAAGGTTTTATAGTTTTCCCATTTTTGTTTCGCCTGATTATGTACTTGTCTGTCTCCTTATATGTCTGTCTTAATGCCAGCCCCTTTTCTTCCTTTTTTGGAGTCTTCTCTTTGCACTGTATACATGGGTCCTGTTATAAATGGTGTAGGTGATGATGTCTGTACTTTACATAATTTTCCAGGTGCTGGTTTAAGAAGGGCGTTGGAAACAGAAGTAAAAGCTCTCAAAATTTTGCTCAGCTCTTGTGTCTCTTGCGTAAAACCCGACTCTTATTATGCTCTTTATCCCTGGTGTGATTACCGTCATCATTATTTTCATCCGTTCGCATTATTATCAATTTTATCATTGTCAGTATCATTACAAACATTATCATTAACGTTGTTCTCATTATCCCCACTATTTTTCCTAATAGTGGGGTTAATTTACTAATTTACTAATACTCTCATCGCTTTTATTGTTATTACTTTATTATGATTGCCATCACTATCGCTATTATCATTACTACTATTGTTTGTTGTCACCATCATCAAATTTCGTATATTATCATCAGCATAATCACTATTCAGCTCAAACCTCTGTAATCTTCACGTCACAGTACCCAATCCACTTAACAATACAACATCCCACTTATAAATATGTACGATCGTTGCACCTCGTTCCCAAAAATGCATTTTCACTCCAGCCACTTCGACAGGCCAAACAGCCTCGCCACGCTGCCACACGCGACCGAACGCAGCCACAGAGTCATCGGAGGATAGCCCGTGTGACAAGGTTTACTGCAGGGAAGCGTCAGTGCAGGCTCAGGTAGCACTGTCGGTCTATTCAATGGATGGCAACGCGTAGTAGGGAAGGAGACACGCATCTCTGTTAAACACACGCGCGACAGACGCTCGTGTTTAACCTCACTGAAGAACAGTGGAAAGTCAGGGGGAACCATCATCCACGCAGCCTCGTTGTGTCTGTGTAAACGACCTAGCGATATTATAATTATTTCTATTATTATTTCTATTATCATTGTCGTTATTATTATTGTCATTATTATGAAAATCATAAGAATATTGTTGATTATTGCTATTATTGCAATTATTACGCAAATTATCTATTTCTATTATTATTTCTATTATCATTGTCATTATTGCTGTCATTATTATGAAAATCATTAGAATATTGTTGATTATTGCTATTATTGCAATTATTACGCAAATTATAGCATAATTATCATTTTATAATTATTATTAGGCTGGTTTCTTCTGGGTTTGTTTTATTGCATCTTTGGAAGAAACCTTTAGACTTGGCAGGAAAACCGTTTAATTAAAAAAAAAAAATCTGACACGGAATGAACGGACTGAAGCAAAATGATTAATACCATTCAACCCCTAATAACATTAAGGTCAGTAGAACGAAGAACGAATAATTGAGAAAGTAGGTTTATTTACTTAAGTCTACAAAACAGTCTGTCAAAAAGATCGACCATAATTCCAGTATGGGAGACCTTCGACAGAGAGAGTAAGGCATTCCGATAAACAGTTCATCAAAAGTATTGAATCATCAACCAAAATATAAAAGGGAAACTAGGCAAAATACACACATTAAAATAATCATGTTTCCTCAACTGGTAGATTCGCACCAAGGTTTTATTTGAAAAAAATAAATGGCATAGAATCAAATATTGTAATCTCAATTGATGATAAATGGGTATAAAAAGACGTTATACGTTTTTGAAATATCGATCCGCTATAGTTTTACTGAAATATCTACTGTAATAAACACGTTTTGAACTAAGAGACGAAGGTAAACAAAACAAAATTTAGCATGATTTTTTACCAGATGCCGAAAGCCGTTTGCCTGCTTGAATCAGATATTAGTATTGAAATGGCTGTTTTTAGCACTCTAAATGTACTTTCGAATTTATATTTCACCAGGATATATTTATCGTATACATTGTTGTGGTAGGTTTTTCATGTTATTCACTCAGACTGCAAAGACAAGAGCTATAATGTCAAATATTATATAGCTTGTCACGCGAATAAATAAATAATAAAAAGCGTCTCGTGTTATAATTCAGAATACAATAGTCTCCCTTGACTTACGTTCATTTTCTGTAAAAGCTCTTTTGCACCTGTTTTCTTTTACCCGTTTTCTATGGCAGCGATATCTTGGCCCGCGTTCCACTCAAAGCATTGATTTGTCTGCATGTGGAGTTGCCGGAGTACATTTAGATTGCGCCAATATCCAAAAGCATTCCCCACTACTCAGGACAACCGCTACATCAAAATATCCCCCCAAAAATATTCACTTTTACCACCGCGTGAAAAGCAAGTCCCATGGCCGCCCGTGGATCGCGCCGCCGGTGAAATGGATTCCCAAGGTAGTTTGTCACAGGCAGCAACCTTGGACCGAACCCGACCACCGCAATCCAAGCGAGCACAACAAACGTGTAGCCCAGTCGAGGAGGACTACGCTCTCCTTACCTTCCCCTCCGTGCTTAGCAGCCTCAAAGTGCATCTTCTCGAGCCGTGGCCACTCCAAGTGAAGTGTTTGGCGTAAACATGAGATTTTCACTGATTTATTTGGGACATGGAGGAGCCAGTGGGTGATACACATAACACCA
>NW_020871140.1:170323-172823 GCF_003789085.1 Penaeus vannamei
AAAGGAAAATAAAGAGAAAATAAAATAAAAAGGAAAAGAAAATAAGAAGGAAAATAAAAATAAAAAATAGAATGAAAATCAAAATAAAATAAAATAAAAGAAAAGGAAAAAAAAAAAAAGGAAAATAAAACAAAAGGAAATTAACAAAAAAATGAAAAAAATTAAAGGAAAATAAAAAATAAAATAAAAAAAGAAAAGGAAGATAAAAAAGAAAAGGAAAATAAAAATGAAAAGGAAAATAAAAAAGAAAAGGAAAATAAAGATGAAAGGGAAAATAAAAAATAAAATGAAAATAAGAATGAAAATGAAAATAAGAATGAAAATGACAATGAAATGAAAATGAAAAAGAAAAGGAAAATAAGAAGGAATATGAAAATAAAAAAGAAAAGGACAATAAAAAGAAAATGAAAATAAATAAAAGGAAAATATAAGAAGGAAAATTAAAATAAAAAATAAAAGGAAAATAATAAAAGAAAAAAGAAAATCAAATAAAGAAAAAAGGAGAACGATGAATAAAAAATAGAATAACAATAAGAAAAAAAAAACACGAAAAACGCCCATCGTCGCCTTGTTTTGAGCGCCGCGGCGGCCGACTCATCACCCTCACCTCATCTCCTTATTTATCGCCTTCCTGAAAGGTGTGAGTTCTTCCCTGATTCTATCTGCATCTCATTATAAGTATAAATATATTAAAGGTGTTTTGCATCAGCGTGCCACTTTCACCTGCTTGTTGGTAATTGTGGGATTATATGGGAGAGGAGGATTTTTCACTTGAGGAAAAATAATCGTAGTATTTCTGAGTCTGGTTCTTGTTTGTCACTTGTTTAGTTCACGTGGATTTGTGTATAGATGCATATACGCATATAAATAAGTATCTGTCTATCCATTCATCTGTCTAGTTATATTCTTCTCTCTCTTTAGCTATGTGTCTATCTATCACGCGCACGTACACACACACACACACACACACACACACACCACACCCACACACACACTACACACAACAAATGGGAGGGATGGTTGTACATACGTATTCATGAGCAAATGCGTACTGCGTACACCTTTGACGTTATCTGAGATCAGTAAAGAACATAAGGTTTTATATCACACCATCAAACGAAATCACATGACCTCCAGAGCTCCTTGGATCATATCTACGTCTGAAAGTTGTGGAAGGTTTAATGAATCAAAATTTGCAGTAGAGATCTGGCCAAGAGGTTGCAAACAGAGCGGGCACTGAAAACACGTGTACACTCCATAAAATCATGCTTTGCATTCGTCAAAAGACATGCGAATCACATTTCACTTTAGATGCGAATTCAGGGCAGATTTTTTTTCTTTTCTTTTCTTTTTTAAGCCTGTGAAGCTGCCGAGTCTAACAATCATTCGAGAGCATATCATTTCTTTAGGTGGATTCTGCTTATGATGAACCACTCGAAATCTGCTAGCGTGTTTTCAAATTTTTACCTATGGGATATCTACAATTATCCATATCCTTCCGTGATTCATCTTATGTATTATACTGACCTATTAAGGACTCTAACCAGCCAACTTGGTTCGTTTTCAATTCCCATGTATGATAGAAGGATGGCAGAAGTTTCCTTAACATTCGTATACTTATCAGGGATCAAGGACATTGCTCATACGTGGTTAGAAATCCTAGGATCCCATTTCTACCCCTTTACACTTATTTACACTTAAGTACCAGGAAGATTATGCCAAGACCTGAAAAAAGTTTTTTTGTTTACCTTTATTCATTTGATGATTAGGATATTTCTGCCTCAATGACGTCAAAACTGCGATAGGAAATACAGCACAAATAACCTTGGATGGAGATGCAACAAGTCTAAATAATCACATAAATACATTACGATACAATAAGCTTGGTGATAGGTCAGGAGTTGATAAAAGATGGATAACGTAAGATGAATCCAGTGTATTGTACCATTTGTCGAAATGTACGAAGATGAATAATTTCTCGACAGAAGACATTCAATTGACATTTTGTTAATTAATCTTCCTAAAAATTATAAGGTCAATAGGATGTCTCTGTAAAATCGTCAATCACAGTCTTACGTAAAGTATAATCTAATGAACCATGATTGAAACATTGGTATCTGAATCAAAAGAGGCTGCGGAGTTAATACTTAATAAGAACAGTAAGAAAAAGTTCAAGAAAGTGAAAACAGACTAGTAGCTCTAGTGAAGAGTAACAAATGCACAACTTAATGCATTATGGAACGGGAAAGTGATATTCAGAAAAGAAAAACGGACATCCAATAGAGGCTCTCACTAACTGTAGGAAAGATATAACTGAATATCTTCACAGTGCAAGAGATATACAATATGTGGGCGGTTCTCATTATATCTTCGTCAGCGATACATTCTACATTGTCGCTGTGAATACGGTTTATCTTTATAAATGCTAAAATCAAATAATTTCATGGTTGATGCCTAACAAATACACACAGGGAGTTAAGCTACTCCTTCAGTGGCACAA
>NW_020871140.1:180323-183278 GCF_003789085.1 Penaeus vannamei
ATATCAATAAAGAACAAGTAAAATCACAAGGTATTATGAGTGTAGCTGCAAGGCCGAGTGAGTTTACATTAATCCCCGCAATTTTTTCAGAAACAGGAATGCTCATTTTAAAACTATTTCCCAGAGGCTATTGCTGCAGGCTAGTTGGTTTCAACGACAATCAAATAGTTAACCCCGAAACCAATCCATCATATTATGGCGAAAACGTAAATTCGAGAATTTTTGGTCTGAAGAGTTACAATAACCTTAACCAGCTTCATGTTTTATGGCGGTGCATTTCATGTGGAACCTGTAACAACTGATAACAGTTTTTTTTTTTTTTTTTAATATTTGCGAAGATTCAGTGGTATTTAAACGGCGTTGAAAACTTTGGAAATCCCTAAGAAATCCACAAATCCCTGACAAATCTGTCTGGAAATCCAGAAATCCCGGTAACAAAAATGGGATTTCGTTTAATGTACTTACCCCATACAAATTTTGGTATATGTGTTTTAACTACGCCACCGCCTAGATTCCCATGCACTCTCTTAAAAAAAAAAAAAAAAAAAAAAAGTGATCTATTTCATTCCTTCGTTGAAATTGTTCCATGTAGAAGGATGGTATGAGTATAAATCATTGCTAAATTTATGATTTGATGCTGTAACAATCTCATTGCAACATGATGTTTATGACTTCAAGTCTATTTTCCTACGAGGAAAGTGATACCTCTGCTGTGTATTAATGATTTGAGCAACAACTATCGCGTATTATTTTGTTTTGTACGAATTTATTTTTTCCTATATGTTAATTCACAGTATCTTGCACATAAAAAATATATATTTTTTCTAACTAGATGAAATCAATAAAACAAATTGAAAATAATCTAATTAGTTTCTCATGTTTTCCCCCTTTTTTTTTTTTTTTTTTGAACAGTTGGAACCAGAAAAAACCTGTAATGACTAAAAGCGAAGATACAAAGAGCAACAATATTCATAAATCTTAAATCCGAATATAGCGCTACCTCTATAGTGAAAAAAACAGCAGAAAAAAAACAGGAAACAAGCTTTCAAGTCCCACCACTTAGATGTAGTCTCCTATCCAGGTAGATGCTTGGGGTATGTCTGGATAAGAAAATACGTATTGTGCTTTAGGGCGAAGTGCCAGGTGATCGTTTCCTCTCTACCTAGACAATTGCCGATACTCTTTCACAATTGACTGAGAATGTCCTGTTGCACACCCGGTATCTTGCAATTACAAAACCAACGCAGCACTGTGCTATCATCACAGCGGCCAAAACAAGTAGAATAATAAAAAAAAAGAAAACAAATCGCTAAGCCCTTTAGAGTCATCAACAAACAAATCCTGCATTGTTTGTTGAGGGTCACATCAGGAAGCCTACAGTGATATCAGGACGTAAAGAGAGATTTCTGTGTTGGTTGCCCGAGTGCCTTTGATGGTGTCTGAAGAAGCGAAGGGCCAGAGCGGAGTACCAGAAGGGAGTGCCATAGTGGAGTGCCAAAGCGGGGTGCCAAAGCGGAGGGCCAGAGCGGAGTACCAGAGTGGAGGGCCAGGTAGCTGTAGTTTAGTCGTGCAATGCAATAAGAACAAGAACAACAACAACAACAACAACCACAGCAACAAAAACAATAAATAGTAATAACAGAACTAAATGAAACGCACAGATTTGACAGATTAACAAAGATCAACTAACTGTATGAGGCATTGATGATAACAGAAATAAATTAATTTTGGTTGATTGCGCAATGCAAATTATCATTAGACCAAAAATATCGGAAAGAAGATGGAAAGAAGATAATTGCATGATGATGATAAGAGTTGAAATGGCAATGACAGCAATAATGGTGATAAGGATGCTAATAGTGATTGCAACAACGAGGATCAACACCAGTAATGTGTAGGTCAAAAAAGAAAAAAAGGAAATTATTTAAATGATTTGTTTGAATGATAAGAATGATATATATAAAATCCGGAAGAAAGAGAGAATTTGATGATAATAAGCAAGTGAAAAGACGGAAGAGAAGAAGAATATTGAAAAATAAGTGAACTGAAGAAAGAAAAAGAACATTATTAAAGAAGTGAACCAAAGAAAATTAACAAAAAAAGAAGAATATTGACAAAGAAGTGAAAGAAAAAAAGAAGTGCAGATAATGTTGATAAAGAAGTGAGAATATAATAAAGAAGTAAACCAAAAAGAGAAAAAAAGACAAAGAATATTGATAAAAAGAATAATATAAAGAAGTGAACCGAAATGAGAGAAAAAGACGAAGAAAATTAATAGAGAACCGAAACAAACTCTTAGTGAAAGGAGGAGGAGGAGGAGAATAAAAACCAAAAGGGAAGAGAGAAGCCACAAGAGAAAAAAAGGGTTAAAGTCGAGGAGAGAGGAGGAAGGGATGAGAGAAAGATCAAAAGTGGCCATGGACCACTGCCTTTTGTCAATTTTTTTTCTTTCTATTTTTTATTATTTCTGTCTTTCTCTGTCTCTCTTTTCTTTTTCTTTTTACAGCATCAGCTTTGTTTTTTTAATATTTTCATTTTTATTCTCTTTCTCTCTCTGCCTCTTTTATTACATGTCCATCTTTTACTTGCTTTCTCTCTCTGCCTCTCTTTCTATCTAAATATCTATCTATCTGTATGTCTATCCATCTATCTTTTTTTTTCTCTCTCTCGTTCTTTCTTTCTATTTATCTCCATCTCTCTCTCTCTCTCTCTTCTCTCTCTCTCTCTCTCTCTCTCTCTCTCTCTCTCTCTCTCTCTCTCTCTCTCTCTCTCTCCCTCTTTTTTTTTTTTTTTTTTTTTTTTTTTTACAACCTCAGCTTGAATCTCCAGCCTCAGCTGCGGCAACCCTTTCCTCCCTAAGAAACGCGCTCGGCCTTTCTGTAAACACTTTTTCGATCCCATTTTAGTTTCTCGGCTTCCTCTCTCTTCCTCTCATTGTTTGCTTGCCGTCGTTGC
>NW_020871140.1:184309-186809 GCF_003789085.1 Penaeus vannamei
ATTTATATATTAGTTATATATTATGTCATTAGTGATTATATTTATATATATATATATAGAGGGATGTGTATTCTGTATGTTTATATATATATATTATATATATATATATATACATATATATGTATGTATATATATATATATATATATATATATACATATATATATATATATATATATATATATATATATGTATGTATATATATATATATATATATATATATATATTTATATATATATATATATATATATATATATATATTATATATATATAATATATATATTATATATATATATCCTACATATGTCGACAGCTCCATGGCGCATCCGTTCGGGCTCAGTGGGCATTGTCTCATGCAGTGGTCGAGGGTCTGCTTCCCTACATGGGCAGCTCGGATTAATTCTGAAGTCCCACCTGACCATAGTGTCATTCGTCCTGCATCTTTGGTACGATTCAATATGCGTGGGATTCATGATGAATAGATTGCAACAGGAACATCGAAGGGAAGGACAAGAAAACACACGAATATGCCGAAGGCCTTTTTCTATAAATACTCCTATATGTACCTCTTGTCATGCATGGCCTGACGAAACATTAGCGAAAAGGCCTTCGGCATATGCGCGTTTTCTTGTCCTTCCCTTCGCTGTTCCTGTTGCACGATTCAGTTTGATATGCACCAGCGGGACGGCCGAGTATGTCCCCTGGCGATGATGTCCGGGGTTCCGTTCATGACGCTGGGAGGGGCTGGACCAGGCCTGGTGGGAATTTCTGCCCATTCGTGCATCCTGTGGGACTGCATGGTTGATCCTGGGAGGGATTCCACGGTGCTGCATGCGTGGCGGGTTGGTAATCTCTAATGGTTTCGTCTGCTTACGGCTGACTGCTTCCCAGAGAATTTCAGGAGGTAGAATGCTAGTTAACTTGTAGACCATATCGATGTTTGTTGGTCTGAAATTGCCTGTGATGACCCTGCAGACATGGGTCACTTTGTCGGTAGGGCAAGATCTCGACTACACCGGAGCACAGTACTCTGCTGCGGAGTTACAAAGAGCCAGTGTAGTTGTATGGAACGTCTTGGTATCTGCTCCCCATTTGAAGGCAAGATTTTGAAACAGGCAATTACGGGTATTGATCTTTTTTCCGGTTTTTAATGTGTGGATGGTACGTATGAGATTGGGTGTGTGGTGTTCTCAAGGATGATGCCATCCGATGTGATAAGGAGAGCTCTATTTGCTTCTCTAATATTGAGGTGGAAGGCACACACTTGTGTCTTGGATGGGTTAACATTCAAATGCCATTCTCGATAGTATTGTCCAAGACCTGCCAAAGCTTAGCTGATCGCTTTCTCAATCTTTTCAAATGACCTACTCTGAGTTGCTATGCACAGGTCGTCAGCATAGACAAAGCTCTTGGTGTTAAGGGCTTTAGTCTGGTCATTTAAGAGAACATTGAAGAGAATGGGACTAACACAGTCCATTCTCCTCCCCTTCCGTCCGACCATTTCCACAAGAAGAGGCGGTTGATGAGGAAGGTTTCAGTGATCACATCCTGGGAATTCTCCACAGTGCTCGCTTGAACAGAAGTACCCTGTGGTTGATAATGTCATAAATAGCAGATATATCAACAGATACCGTGCCAGTCTTAATTTTCTTCTGGAAGCCATCCTCAATGAATTGTGTCAGATTCAGAACCTGGCCAAATGATGATTTTCTTAGACGAAATCCAGCTTGTTCTGGGATCAACTCTGACTCAATGACAAGTGATAGACGACCTAGGTACAGCTTGTAGGCACAGCAGAGTAGAAATATGATGATAGCTTTTCGGGACATTTTGATCTTTTCCTACCTTGGTCAGAGCAACAACCTGTCTTCAAATCTTTTGAGTAGAGTGAGTACTTAAAACCTAGAAGCCATAGTTTTGTTTTTTTAACCGAAGTGATGAAGGAGTCCATTGGATATTCCATCCAGAAGCCTTGCCAGTTTTCATTGCTGTGAGAGCTGTCGAGTTCATTGGTAGAGAAAGCACCTCTTGGACGAGTGTGTGCTGAGTGGGCAATTCAGCGCAGTCTTGGTAGATTTGTTTTCTTTTCCTTCCAAGGGATGGAGGGAGGGAATGGCATGGGAAGAAAGGAGAGGGAGAGGGAGAGGGGAAGGGAAGAAAGGAGGAGAGAGAGAAGGGAATAGAGGAAGGGAAGTGCGTGGGGTGAAAGGAGGAGAGAGAGAGGGAAAGGGAGGGAGGGAAGTGCGTGGGGTGAAAGGAGGAGAGAGAGAGGGAAGGGAGGGAGGGAAGTACGTGGGAAGAAAGGAGGAGAGAGAGAAGGGAATGGAGGAAGGGAAGTGCGTGGGGTGAAAGGAGGAGAGAGAGAGGGAAAGGGAGGGAGGGAAGTACGTGGGAAGAAAGGAGGAGAGGGGGAGGGGAACGGAAGGAGGGAAGTACGTAGGAAGAAATGAGGAGAGGGGAAGGGAGGGAATGACGTGGGGTGAAAAGAGGGGAGAGGGAGGG
>NW_020871140.1:204309-206809 GCF_003789085.1 Penaeus vannamei
CCTCCTTCCAGACCTCATGCATGGTCGACCTTTCCTTGGCCTTGTCAGCGCCCTCTCAGGTGTAATCAGTCAGCCTTCATGCCGGTTTAGATTCGCTCTTTTTGGAATTTTATTTTTCCTTTTTTATTCAGCTTTTTTATTGTTTTCGTTGTTTTTTTCATTTGTGTTTTTGTATGGTGTGTGGATTATGTGTGTTTTTGCTGCTGTTGTTGTGTTCAAGGCTGTGTGATTTATTTTGGTTTTGTATTTTTACTTGTTTATCTATTTATTTTTGGGGGGTATCTCACGCTCTTTATGTCTAGCTTTAATTTCTCTCTCTCTCTCTCGTAACACTCCTTTCTCTCTCCCTCCTTTCCTCTCCTCCTTCTCTCTCTCTCTCTCTGTCTCTCTCTCTCTCTCTCTCTCTCTCTCTCTCTCTCTCTCTCTCTCTCTCTCTCCTCTCTCTCTCTCTCTCTCTCTCTCTCTGTCTCTTCTGTCTCTGTCTGTCTCTCTGTCTGTCTGTCTGTCTCTCTCTGTCTTCTGTCTGTCTCTCTCTCTCTCTCTCTCTCTCTCTCTCTCTCTCTCTCTCTCTCTCTCTCTCTCTCTCTCTCTCTCTCTCTCTCTCTCTCTCTCTCTCTCTCTCTCTCTCTCTCTCTCTCTCTCTCTCTCTCTCTCTCTCTCTCTCTCTCCCTCTCCCTCTCTCACGGCCCCCTAGCCCTCTCATGGCGAAAGAAAAATACATTAAAATCTGTTTCTTCCTCGCTGCCTCGATGCTTCACGTAGTTCCAAGATGTCTGAAGTTACGTAATTGGCCAACATAAACAATTATGTGAACATTTGATTTTGTTCTTTCGGTTCGTTTGACTTCCTGTTTCGTTTTATCTGTGTTCATCTAATTATCTGATTCATTTTTATTTATTTATTTATCTATTTATTTTTTTTTTTGGAAGTTTTTTTATTGTATTTCTATTCATTTACTGGATCATTCATTTTCATTCCTATTCGTTTCATCCTCATTCGTAAGATTGGCGTAATAGTCTTTTAATACCATCAAAGAAAAATGAAAATAAAATAAAATGAAGTAAAATAAAGTTAAATCCTTACAAACTGTTAATTCTTAAATTTTATAGCACAATTACATTTTTTTTAACGAAGTAAACATTGTTAATTGCTTACATACGCTCTTATTACCACGCAGACGTAAACTCTCAAGTTGACTAATGACGCTAATGTGCTCAGCTTCCTCCACAACTGCTCTCCTGACTGCCCCCCCCACCCCCACCCCCATACCCCACCCCTCACTCCTACCCCTTTTCCTCCAACGATCTCCCCAACCCCTTCTCTCTTCCCTTTGCCACCCCACCCCCAACCCCACCCCTACCCCCATTCTCCACCCTCGCCTCGACTTGTCCACCCCCTTCCCCTTCCCCCCTCCTCCTACCTCTCCTCCTCGCCTACCTCCTCCCATTTCCATCTGCATCCTCACCCCTCGCCCCCTCTCCTCCTAACCTATCGAAAGATCTCCACTTTCCCTTTTCCCTCCTTCCTCTCCTCGTGTCACCCTCCTCTTCCCTCTCCTTTCCTGCCTCCCAGTTCCTCGTTCCCTTCCCTCCCTATCCCTCCACTCCTCTTCCCTCCCCTCCCCTATTCTCCTCATTCCCTCCCTCCCTATCCCTCCTCTCCCCCGTCCCTTCCCTTCCCCTCCCTTCCCCTCCCCTCCCCTCCCCTCCCCTCCCCTTCCCTCCCCTCCCCTCCCCTCCCCTCCCTCCCCTCCCCTCCCATCCCCCCCCCATCCCTCCCCTCCTGCCCCTCCCGACTCCACCTGACCTCCAATGAGACACTGAGCTACATACCCTCGACAACCAAGCATAGTCATGGCACCCTCTCCTCTTATTGTGGTGGTGGTGGTGGGGGGGGAGCAATGTATATTCGTTAAAGTATATGGAAGGAAAGGGTGGAGAGAGAGGTGGAGGAGGGTGGTGGAGGAGGAGGTGGGTGGTGGTGGAGGAGGAGTGGTAGTGGTGGAGGAGGGAGGAGGAGGAGGTGGTGGAGGAGGTGGTGGTGTGTGTGTGGAGGAGGTGGGAAAGGAGGAGAAAGAGAAGGAGACGGAGGAGGAGGAGAAGGAGTATGAATAATGATGATGAAGAACAAGAACAACAATGAAAAAGAAGACATAATGATGATAATAATAATAAGAAGAAAAATAAGAAGATGGAGCCGTAGGAGAAGATGAGATAAAGCAGGAAGACGAAGAAGAAAAAAAAGAAGGAGAATAAAGGAAAAAAGTGCAAGAAGAAAAAAATAAGACGTAGATGATGATGAAGAAGAAAAAAGGATAATAATAATAAAAAGAAAGGAGAGGAAGAAAAAGAAACGTGGAAGCCCGAAGGAGAAGAGAGAAAAGAAGGACGTTTTCCTGGCTGCCAGATGTCCGAGAATGCCATCTTGATGTGCAACTTGGGATTCGCACATCTTTTCCATCATCCATCTTTCCATCTTACCTCTCCGATCTCTCCCTCTT
>NW_020871140.1:227353-229853 GCF_003789085.1 Penaeus vannamei
TCTTTTCTGTTCTTTTCGGAGAAATGGATAAACAAATAAACTACAAGATGAGAGGAAAGAACAAACGAGATCAGTGATGAATTAATTTTTATTTCTTTATTGATGAACGAAATAAGAATAGAGAAATAAATTACGAAAAGATAAACGAAATCAAGATTAAATCCCCTCTTCCCCCTCCTCCTTCTTCTTACTCCATCCTCACCATCACTTATTTCCTTCCTTCCCTCCCCACCCTTTCTCGTATTTCTTCCTCCCTTTCCTTTCCCCGTCCCCCTTCCTTCCTTCCATCTAAACCCCCCACTAACCCATCCTCAGACCCTCCCCACCTTCCTTCCCCAACTCCTCCCCCACCCACTTCCTTAACCCCTATCCCCTGCCCCCCCCTACACCGCAACCCCAACCCCCCTTTCTACCCCCATTTCCCACCTTCCCTTCCCCACCTCCTCCACCCCCCCCCTTCATGCATCCCCCCCCTACCGTCAACCCCTCACACCACTTCCCCTTCCCGCCCCTTCTTCCCCTCCCACCTCCCCCCTCCCTCCTCCACCTTCTTCCCCCCACCTTCCCCCCCTCTCAACCTCCCCTCCCCCCTCTTCCCTTCCGCCCTCCGCCCACCCTTCTAACACGGGCGTAATTCCGTGTGTTGAGAGAGCGTCGTAGCGAGCGTGGGTGATTCGCCCTCGTTAAGCGTAAATGAAATGTCATTCGGAGAGGTTGGAGGGTGGGGGAGGGGGGGTGGGAGGGGGGAGGGGGTTGGAGGACGGGGGGAGGGAGGGGAAGGGCGGGGGTTGGGAGAAGTTGATAAGGGGGGAGGGAGGAGGAAGGAGGGGTTGGGAGAAGTTGGAGGGAGAGAGGAAGGGAAGGGAGGGGAGAGGTTGAGGGGGGGAGGAGGGGGAGGTTGGAGAACGGGTTGGAGGACGGGTTGCCAGGGGTGAGGGGACGGAAGGGAAGGGGTGCAGGGAGAGGCTGAAGGATAGGAAAAGTTGGAGGAGGTGGGGAGAGAGGAGAGAGAGAGAGGAGAGAGAGGAGAGAGAGAAAGAGAGAGAGAGAGAGAGAGAGAGAGAGAGAGAGAGAGAGAGAAGAGGGAAAGAGACTGAGAAGGGTAAATGAAATTCTCTCTCTCTCTCTCTCTCTCTCTCTCTCTCTCTCTCTCTCTCTCTCTCTCTCTCTTCTCTCTCTCTCTCTCTCTCTCTCTCTCTCTCTCTCTCTTCATAACTCTACCAAAATGATGACAGAAAGCCAAAGAAAGCGAAGTGAAAAATAAAAAAAAGAAAAGAAAAAAAACGAAAAAAACGAGGCAAAAGAAATAACAAAAGGAAAAAATAGATAAAAGTGCAAGACAATGAAGAGTAAGTTTAAAAAGAAAGAAAAAGGAATAAAGAAATGGTGAGATACAACAATAATAGAGTATGATAATTGTTTGGATAATGACAATGATGATAGTGATAATGATAACAACAACAATAATACTGATGATAACAATAATAATGAAAATGATAAAATAACAATGGTAATGTTAATGACGATATGCTAATAATGTAATAATTATAATATTAATAATGACAGCATTACAGTACTTTATCACATAAATGAGAAAAAATGTGTCAAAAAAGAATAATACTTACATTCAAAATATATATTTCATACAAAAAACACTGAAATCACTTATCTTAATTGCCCAATTATCTCTTCAACCAAAAATCGCAATTTCTAAAAGATGACATAATTATTTCGAATTCCTCCACTCAAAAGAAAAAGACGATCATTATATATAGAAAAAAATTCTTGTCGCATTGATAAGAAAATACGTGTTGAATTGACGAAGAAAATTCAGGAAAAATGGGTTTGTTGAGATAAAAAGATTGGGATGCAATGGGGATAGAGAGGGAGGAGGAGATGAGAGGAGGGAGGAGAGGAGGAGGAGGAGGAGGAGGGAGAAGGAGGAGGAGAGAGAGAGAGGAGGAGAGGGAGGAGAGAGAGGTGGTGGTAATGGAGGAGGATAAGAGGGAGAGGAGGAGAATAAGGAAAGGGAGAGGGTGGAGGAGGGGATAAGGAGGAGTAAGAGTGCTGGTGGTGGAGGAGAAGAAGAGGGAGGAGGGGAGAGCAAAAGGAAAGGAGGAGGGACGTGGTGGTGATAGAGATGGAGAAGGAGGAAGAAGATAGGAGGGTGGGAGAAGAAGAGGTAGTGGTAGTGGAGTAGTATAAGGTGGAGGGGAGGAGGAGGAGGGGGGGGAGGAGAGGAGGAGGAGCTGATGGATGGAGAGGAGAGGAGGGAGGACGTAGTGGTAGAAGAGGAATGGAGGAGAAGAAGAGATAGGGAGAGGAGAGGAGGAGTAGGGAGATGAAGAGGAGAAAGAAGAGAGGGAGGAGGAGGAGAAGGAAAAGTAGAATAAAATATAGTAATGATGGTAATAACAAGACGAAGATGATTAAGAGGAAAAGACGGTGGAGAAAGAAGAATAGGAAGATAATAATGATAATGTTAATAATATAATAATAA
>NW_020871140.1:237353-239853 GCF_003789085.1 Penaeus vannamei
GTTGTTGTGTGTGGGTGGGCGTGGGTGTAGAAGGACTAGAATATGTGTGTGTGTGGTGGTGGGGTGAGAGAGTGTGTGGGGGTGTATGTGTTGTTATTTCTCTCGTAGTCTGTGGTCTTGATGCTATTAGATGTGTGAGTGCGTGTACCTGCTGAGTCCTCTCTCTCTCTCTCTCTCTCTCTCTCTCTCTTCTCTCTCTCTCTCTCTCTCTCTCTCTCTCTCTCTCTCTCTCTCTTCTCTCTTCTCTCTCTCTCTCTCTCTCTCTCTCTCTCTTCCTCCTTCATTCCTTTTCTTCCCTCCCTCCCTTCCCTCGCTCTCCCTCCCTCCCTCCCCTCGCTCCTCTCCCTCCCTTCCTCCCTCTCTTCCCTCACTCTCCCCCCTTCTCTCCCCCTCCCCTCTTCTCCCTCCCTCTCTCCCTCCCTTCTCTCCCCCTCCCCCTCTCCCTCTCTCTCCTCTGTCAGTACCTACGGAGCCTACATATCATTGCCAGATCCCGCCATATAAAACGCGATTTAGCTCTCTATAATCGTCAGAGTGAAATTGATTGTCCTTCATTATAGGATCAGAATCCTGTCCATAAATCATGTCATACAGGTGGGGTTTTTCACGTATTTATAGTGTGTATATATAAGGACAGGCTATGAGTGTTTGTGTGTTCGTGTGTCTGTGCTTCTATGTGTTCTGTCAGTCGTGTTGTATTTGTGTTGTTGTGTGTGTTGTTTTGTATGGTGTGTACGTGTGTGTGTGTGTATGTGTGTGTACGTGTGTTGTGTGTGTGTATGTGTGTACGTGTGTGTGTGTGTGTGTTTGTATGTGTGTGTACGTGTGTGTGTGTGTGTTACGTGTGTGTGTGTGTGTTTGTATGTGTGTGTACGTGTGTGTGTGTGTGTTTGTATGTGTTTGTACGTGTGTGTGTGTGTGTTTGTACTGTGTGTGTGGTGTGGTGTTGTTGGTCGTGTGTGTGTGTGTGTGTGTTTGTATGTGTGTGTAACGTGTGTGTGTGTGTGTTTGTATGTGGTGTACGTGGTGTGTTGTGTGTGTGTGTGTGTGTGTGTGTGTGTGTGTGTGTGTTTGTATGTGGTGTGTTGTGTGTGTGTTGTGTGTACGTGTGTGTGTGTGTGTGTGTTTGTATGTGTTGTGTGTGTGTGTGTGTGTGTGTGTGTGTGTGTGTGCGTGTGTGTATGTGTTGTGTGTGTGTGTTGTTTGTTCGGTGTTGTGTGTGTGTTTGTATTTGTTCGTATGTGTGTGTGTGTGTGTTTGTATTTGTTTATGTTGTGTGGTGTGTTGTATTTGTTCGTACGTGTTGTGTGTTGTGTTTGTATTTGTTCGTACATGTGTGTGTGTATTTGTTTCGCTTGGTGTATGTGTGTGTTTGTATTTGTTCGTACGTGTGTATGTGTGTTTGTTTCTTTGTGTACGTGTGTGTGTGTTGCATTTGTTCGTACGTGTGTATGTGTTTGTTTGTTTTGTTCGTACGTGTGTTGCTTTGTGTGTATTGTTCGTACGTGATGGTGTTTGTTTGACGTGTGTGTGGTGTGTGTGTGTTTGTATTTGTTCGTACGTGTGTGTGTGTTTTGTTGTTCGACGTGTGTGTGTGGGGGGGGGGTCACGCATATGTGTGTATAGATAGATACATAGAAAGATATACAGAAAGATAGATAGGCATAGATAGACAAACAAGAAAGAAAGAAAAGTATTAATCTATTAATACAGATACAGATATAGAGAAATTTACGCTTTTTTAGTCTACGTATACACAAACACCAAAGGCTTTATCCTTTAAAACAAAAAAAAAGAAAAAAAAACTTGAATGAAGTCTACGGCACAGACCCATCTTTCAACAAATGAAACTTTATGGTAAAATAAGTCTTATCATTTCGTACAAACACAGTTATTACTCTTTCTCATTATCTCTTTATCTCGAATACTTAAATTTATAAAATCAACCATATACAGAATAAGGTATGAATGAGAATGAATATCTTCACAATACAAGAGATGTATTTAACTGCTTTCGAATATATCTTAGCCATGTATCCCCGACGCAGACATATCCAAAACCAATTAAATACATTGAATAATAAAGACATTCATTCTCATTCATATCTTTTCTACATTTGTCACAATGAATACAGTTCGTACTCGACCATACGAGATAACATAGATAATATGTTTGTTTTTTTTTTTTTTTTTCGGAAAATCACGATTTTTCAAAGAATCTAACTCACCTTCTTAGTCTTCTAAAGGAACCTCGTTATCTATCCACGGCTGGTCGTTTTGTTTTTTTCTTATTTTTGTTTGTTTGTTTGTTTGTTATTTGTGCTGCTTGTTTGTTGTTTATTTGTTTGTTTGTCTGTTGCTTATTTTTGTTTGTGTATTTGATTGTTTGTGTTTTGCTTATTTGTTTGCTTGTTTGTTTGCTTATGTGTTTGTTTGTTGATTGCTGGTTTGTTTGTGCTTGCTTATTTTTGTGTTTTGCTATTTGTTTGTTTGCTTATTT
>NW_020871140.1:243055-248055 GCF_003789085.1 Penaeus vannamei
TTATACGGCAAAACCTGATATCGCGTCTGAAATGTGCGCCCCATTCCCAGGCGGGTCCGGCGGAGATGAAGATAGAGCAACGTGGAATGGACGCTATCGGCCCTTATCGCGCCCGTCTGGTCCTGCCGGGGCATCAGGTACATCTCGGGGCATGCACTGACACGCTGCTTCCTGGTCCGACGGAGTCCTAATGCTAGCCCGGGATGCTCGCCCAGGGATTAACTAGAGTGAGGCTTCGCTGTCAGGCCACGCGATTCGCTAACGTCTTTCCTTCTTCTTCTCCGCGAACCCACGACCTCTCCTCGCCAGCCACGCTAAATAATTGTTTATTAGATATAATTTGCTCTCCATTCTAGGCTAAGTATCTGTAAGACAGGTATAAACAACGGCTATTTTCATATTCACCTCTGGACCTTTGTTGACCATGATGAAGTGTCTTCTGTGTGTGCTTGCGAGCGCCTGCGTGCATACGTGTGTGTGTGTGTGTGTGTGTGTGTGTGTGTGTGTGTGTGTGTGTGTGTGTGTGTGTGTGTGTGTGTTGTGTGTGTGTGTGTGTGTGTGTGTGTGTGTGTGTGTGATGTGTGTGTATGTATGTATGTATGTATGTATGTATGTATGTATGTATGTATGTATGTATGTATGTATGTATGTGTATGTATTGTGCGTGTGTGTGTGTGTGTGGTGTGTGGTGTGTGTGTGTGTGTGTGTGTGTGTGTGTGTGTGTGTGTGTGTGTGTGTGTGTGTGTGTGTGTGTGTGTGTGCGCGCGCGCGTGTGTGTGTGTACGTACATTCATGCATGCGTGTGTGCATGTATACATGCACATTTAAAAGTTTGCATATGTGCATTTTGTGGGAAATGAGTGCGCCTTTGTGCTTGCATGTTTGTATGATAAATCTATATGCAGGTATGCGTGCATGTGTGCGTAGCGAGTATGCCCATAAGCGGCCGCCTCCCCTGAGAGTCCGCCTCCCCGCCTCGCCTCGGCTTTCCACTCCATTTCCCGGCCGCCCTGCTCCTGCTCCCGCCCGCCCTGGCGCTCAGGCAGATCCGACATCGCAAGTGGCCCTGGCGAGGCTCTCGAAGAGGCCCTGACTGAGCCCTCTTGACCTACACATATTGAAGCCTGCTATTATGCCACCGGTCGCAGCGGGGGAGGCCGTTGCAGGTTACTAACAAGATGGTTTCTTGTTCGGAGGAAAAAAACAACAACATAAAAGGAAAAGGTTAACTGCTGCTCGGCCGGTCCCTTCCCTCCGTCCTCAGCCGTGGGCGCGATGACCGTGCATATTTCCGACGCGAGAGAGGGGGCACGAGCGCTGACCCGGGAAAGGCCGTCTTTTTCCCTCGCGCAAAGCGGCGGGGAAGGCTGGGCGGCAGGAGGTCGGAGAAATGGAATCGCGACAAGAAGTGTGCGCAGGGAGTCGAGACATAAAAGTGGGCAATTTCGGGGGGGAAAAAACGAAAAATCTTTTATCGCCATTCGAGCGGTGCTGTATGAGCGGAGTTTATATTCCATCCACCGCATAATTTCCTACAAATTCATCGGCAATGATTTTGCACGAAAGGGAAAGCGTGGTGCTTCGTCCCAAAAGTCACTTTTGCCAAAAAACATTTTTCTTACTTCTGGAAGCGTGATGTAATCTTTAATTTATTCATGGATTTATCTCTGGACATTCTCCTCATGCTGAGTACGGGTGTACATTTTTTTCTAGATTACGTATGCTAAAATACGAAGCGTGATTCACTTAGTAGCGCGTTCATAGGGCAGTGTTAAGCAAGCTGCAATAAGGTAGTTGCAGCGGCTTTCCCAAGGCTGTTAGCTCCCGGGGTGCCACTGGCAGTGATGCCCGAGTGCCAGGTTGATAGGACACGCGGCGGGCACACACCTCAGACCTTCACTCGGGTCGTCCTTCACCCCCCCCCCCCAAGGAAGGCCACACGCAAATCTTCGGATCTCTCCCCCGCGCTCACACCCTTGAGCATCCCTGGCCCCTGACCCCCCCCCAGGGTCGGCCGCCCCTCCCTCCCGCCTAGTGAGGTGGATCGGCGGCCTTTCCCGAGAGTGCCTGGCGTGACGGCACTGCGGATGTGCGGCGAGGGGGCATTCTCAGCCTACCCTGACATTTGGCGCGGCGGTAAAAGTGGGCAGATCACAGCTCGCAAAAACTGCCCCGCCATCATCCCAGCCCTGAGCGTCCGGGGGCCTCCCCTCCCGCGCCACTACCCCCTCCCGATGTTTATTATCGCCAACCTTTTTTCTAGCGATCCTTCTAGTTTTATGAGACGAAGCAGTTTGTTTAGTGCGTTATAAAACATCATGTGATAGCAGCTTGTTAGGCATGGGAGAAAAAGGGTCGGGGCGGCGGAGGCGGAGGACAGGGAGCGCGGGTCATGAGCCCCTGCGCGAGGGGACGACAGCCGGGGGCGCGTAAGGACTCCGTTATCCTCATTGTCCTTCAAGGTTGGCCCGCCCCGATGTTTGCTTAAGTCCCGAGAAAACGAGCCTACTGTCTCTCCCTTAGCTTAGGCCACAAGGAAGTCTAATCCCCGAAGAATGCGCCCCAACGAAGTGCAAGTCACGTCCAGTCTATTTACACATCAAGCCGACCAAGCCAACCCAAGTCATTAACTTCACTCAAATCAAGCTGACCAACATCGACTTGACGGGAGCAAAGCAACTTGTACTTAATGCCATCGGCCAGAAAAAAATATTTGGACGCTAAATCACACGAGGAGGAGGAAACCTTGATGCTCTAGAATAAATGTTTATATGTTCCCAGTTACGGCATCTGATGCTATTTATTTGGAGCTGCTCATGAGATTGCTATTCTGGACACGTTTCTGTTGTAAAGTATTGAGACTGAACAACACATGAACATCTAAGGGATATACTATTTACAATTTACACACGGAAATTGCATATTATATCTACTGCAATATAACAAATACAAAACCCAAACTACTAATACTAAATCCAACAGCATAAATTACAACTGTAAATAAGATTTGCTCAGCATTCGCAATTCCATTTATCAGCGCGCGCTTTTTGTTATCAATATATTTATTGCAAGTAAGATTAACGCTAATAAAATAAGTACGACCATTATGTCAAATTCACGGTATCGTAATGAAACACTGCTATCATGTTTGCTGCAAATAAGCGCAACTATAACTTATACTGCTACAACAACAACAATACCAACTACTACTAATACTACTACCACTGCTACTATTGCTACTGCAAATACTACTACTACTATTACTACTGATGGTAATGATAACAATAAAAATAATAATGATAATAATAAATAATAACGATGATGATGATGAATAATAATAATAATAATAATAATAATAATAATAATAAAATAATAATAATAACAATAATATAATAATAAATAATAAAATACTAATAATAATTATATAGATAATGGTGATGATGATATGAAAATAATAATAATAATAATAATAATAAATAACAATGATAATAATAACAATAATAATAACAATATATAATAATAACATAAATAATAATAATAATAAATAATAATAATAATAATAATAACAACAATAGCAATAACAATAACAATAAATAATAATAATCATAATGATAAATAATAATAAATATAATAATAATAATAATAATAATAATAATAATATAAAATAATAATAATAATAAATAATAATAATAACAACAACAATAATGAAAAATAATAAAATAATAATAATATTAACAATAATAATAATAAAACAACAACAACAAAATTATGAAAATAATAATAATAATAATAATATGATAATAATAACAATAATGACAATAATGATGACAATACTACTAGTAATAATAATAATAATAATAACAATACCACTATTTCTACTCCTACTACTACTAATAATAAAGATAATAATAATAATAACCATTAACGACAGTTACCACCACTGTTATTCATCTATCACGATTAACATTATCCTACAAACATACCGAAGTTGCAGTACTACGAATACATTAAAATTCCTAATCAAAAATGAAAAAAAAATCATGATAGCAACACGAAGAGCAACACGCAAAGGAAAGGACAACTTTTTCTCCCGCGGCGCAAACGCCAACGAGCGACAAAGAAATCTTCTACAACGCGTATACAAGGAAGACAAGAGGCCACCTGCTCATTATGGCAGGGGGGTAATCAGGGGATGCTGTCGCCCTTCGCTAGAAGAGGAAGACAGAGGAGGAGGAGGGAGGAGGGGGATGATGCGAGCAAGAGAGAGAAAAAATGAAAAGAAAAAACATATTTTGGAAATACTAGCAAGAAAGAAGAGCCACGAAGGAAAACGGGGCCCTTAGGCTTTCGCAGTCCTGGGCCGCTCCTCAACCTTCGAGCGCCTTGGGTGGAAATGTCAGTGGGGTAACATGCCACGCCAGCCTGACCACTCTCTCTTCGCACTCCATCGACAGAAAAAGCGGCTTTCCGAAATAAACACATGGAACTGAGGAGGGTTGCTTATGTCACTCTACTGGGGGTACCTGACCCTCTCGCCTTACATTGGGCTTTGGGAGGGCACAGGATCCATCTCGGTGATATGGGACTCGCTCCGACGCGCAGGTACTTGCGATAGAAGAACGAACGAGCTGTGAATCAAGTTTTTGACGGAAGGGAAGGGCGGTGTCGGAACGGCGGGCGGGGCGGGTGGGGTGAAGGTGGAAAGGATCCGGGTGAGAGAGGCTGAGGACGAGGCGAGAAGGCTAATGGGTCCGAGGTGGGGAAAGGTGCGTGCCAAACATATCAAGTGAATGTATACGTAAATAAATGGAGGAGTAACAAACATATATATTCAGATGCACAAGGACACATAAAAAGATATAGATATCTATGGAGCCAGATAGAAAGAAAGAAAGGATGTTTAACAGACATGTATCTGTAGATAGACAGATAGATGGATAAATAACAGATAACAGACAGCCAAATAATGAGAGAGAGAGAGAGAGAGAGAGAGAGAGAGA
>NW_020871140.1:253055-293055 GCF_003789085.1 Penaeus vannamei
CTCGGGGCTTTGCTTCTGAACTATGACGACTGCTGGAGGAGGCGGCGGAACGACGTCGGGGAAAGCCGGGTCCAGGGGTCGGCGGTCCCTGGCGCGCCCCTTGCTCTCCTTGCCGACGGTGGCGAAGAGGCCGTTCTCAATTTTGAGAGTCACGCTGCTCACCTTGCGCGTCGACCCCCCTTCCCTGCCGCCGGACCTGGACGGGGCAGAGGGAGTCTTGGGCGGGACGCAGCCGTAGGTGGGGTTGTCCTGGTGCAGCGCCGCCCTCCCGGGGGGCAGAGAAGGGTCGCTGGTCTTCCTGCCTCGTTCGCGGCAGCTAAGATCCTTCGGATGGCGCTGAGTGCTGACTGCTTCTACTGGCGGCTCACTTGCCTCGAAGTCAGGGCACGTGGCGTCCGACAGGAATCCTGAGTCAGACGAGGGCGCACCGCTGTTCACGTACACATACGAGGAACACACCGACGAAGGGCACGACGGCAGAGTGGCCGTCGCCGAGGCTCCCGAAGCGGAGTTCGGAAGGTGCTGTCCGCTGTTTCTCTTGAAGTTGCGCGGAAGGGTCCCTGTGACACCCGCCGTGGCCTGCTCCCTTGAGGTGTCGCTCTCGGGGGAAACAGACGTCAAGTTTGGCGTCGATGCATACTGCGGTGAAGCCTTCTCCTCGCTGAACAATTTGTTCTCTTTGCACCGGAAGCTTGGGAATCTGACGTTATTAATTTTAGTAAGTGGGAAATTTGCGGCGCTCTGAGCTTGACTAGCATCGGGGTAGGGAGACCTTAGGTTATTCGGGAAGTTGACGTCGTCCTCAGGCAGCCCGGGGTTGACCTTCGAAGCTTTCGTGATTCTCGTCTTGATGATGTGAGATCTGAGAACCTGCGGTCTGAGCACCTGCGACCTGAGAATCTGACTCTTGAACACTTGCGATTTCAAGCTCCGTTTGCAGTCGCCTCCGTGCTCGTCGGGGTGGTAGCGGGCCGTGTCCAGCATGCCGCCGAAAATGAAGTTCTTGATGGCGGACACGGACCCCGAGTCCGTCCTCGAAATGGGGCTGTGAGGCATCCTGAACGTGTTTCTTTCTGACGCGGCTCAAGTAAGGTTTTCGGATGGGTGAAGTCCAATGGCTATCCCATTTAAAACCACAGACTCCCGGAAGTTCATCTGTCTCTTAATGTCCTACTCCGCAGCGTCCCTCGGAGCCGCAGCGACATCACTCTGAGACGCATAATCCAGCTCGTCTGGTCTGCCTGCCACGCCTCTGGAAACCCGCGGTGGGCGAGGCGTTGAATCCTTCACATATCTTTTCATCACATCAACACGCCCATCTTGTCCTCAATCATATGTAAGGGTTTTCTGTAATCCATAAAAATAAAACAAAAAAACGGCTAGTTCATTACCATAACTAGGTTTCTGTTTATTTACTTTTCTTTCTTTTTCTTTTCTTTACAGTTGAGCCGAGATCACCAAGGTCTTTTTCGCATTTTCCGAAGCTGTTATGTTATATACACATATGATTTTTTCTTCTACACATTTCACAATCGGAATTCCAGTAAATATCCAATGAAGCATTCGTTATAAAGTCAATCCCTCTCATTGAGAGTTCAATGCGTTATATATTTTAATTCTGTCACTTGTTTTTCCCCTGCTATAACCAAATAAAAAAAAAATGTTAATCAAAGTGGCAACAGCAAACCAAGAACCACAAACGAAGAAAAATGTTCGGACACAAATAAGAACAGACGGGAGATTTCCCCGCTTATCCCATCCATTAACCAGCGTTAATTCCCCCTTCCACGAACCCGCACAAAACCCCGCGAGCCGGCGACACGGCTGCGCAGAAAGGTAATGCACTCCATCTCCTTAAAAAGGCTCTTTCTCTCGCTGCCACAATGGCTCGCCTTTCAGCTGATTTTAGGTAAATCCTGCACGAGCTTTCCAGCCCACAAAGCCGGCGCGGACGCCATGATCTGCGGCCGCGTGCGCCTCTGAACACGATGCCACAAGCGCCATTGTTCCTCGGCCGAGTGTCCGATCACGATCATCCCTTCCTTCAAGACGCGTTTTATTTCTAATTCTTTCGAGTGCCTTCATCTCCTCTTTCCACGGCGACTGCGGATAGGAGGGACGTGCGCGAGGGACGAGACAAAGATCTGAGGATGGGCTTTTAAATCTTCGGGCCCGCGGATGCACAAGTTATGAGGATTTCAACTGTGTATGGTGATGGGGAGGGGAGGGAGGATGGGGGTGCGCGATAAGTGTACGCGCGCGCGCGCGCGCGTGTGTGTATACGTACGTATGTATATGGACGTATGTATGTATTATATGTACGTACGTACGTACGTACGTACGCATGTATGTATGGACGTATGTATGTATGTATTTATGTATGTATGTACGTCCGTACATACGTATGTATGTGTATATATAGTATACATAGTATGTATGTATGCATAGTTCAAAATGTATATCACAACTAGCTTTTTCTTGCAGTTCTTCTTCAATTATCTGACACGTCAACAACGAAGGCGTAACTCGTAAAAGCTTCGCCGAAAAATGCATATTTTGGCAATATCTCCTCCCGTGAAACATACCATATGATCCCTAGTGCGACGTGAACTGGTGTTTATATCAGGCACTTAAATTATGCCATGTTTTATAGGTCATAAAATGTGTTTAAATTATAAAGTCTCGGTGGGTGATGGTAGCTAAAAATGCATTGTTTGGCAAAAATATTACACTGGTGTTGAAAGTTACGATATTCCAAAGCAATTTTTTGGTGTTTTTCCATATAATTTCGTTTGCAAGTACACATGGCTAGGTGGCGGCTTTATCCGACGTTGTAAAAAAATGCATGAGCTTTCTCTGCTCCTTCTCTCAGTTCTCAAACCTTCTCTCACAAGTCACTCCTTTATCTGCTCTCTCTCTCTGAAAATCTCATCTGTCCTGAGTCTAAAGCTTCTCTCCCTCTCTATGCAATTTACTCATGTCTATCTCTGCTCTCTCTCACTCTCATTCTCTAATCTATCTATTCTCTCTCATGTTTTTTTCTTTTTTCTCATCGCCACTCTTACTTCTCCTTCCCCTCCTACTTTCTCTCTTTTTCTCCTTCTCACCCTCGAATATTCCCCATATTCCCTCTATTCTGACATATCATCAACAAGCAAAAAGGATTTTTTCACACCAGCGATACTCGTCACTCTTCTCTGCTCCTCATACCTACCGTCTCCTCTCTCCACGCCATCTTTCTCTTCTGCCCGTCTCCTCTTTCTCTCTCGCGCTCTTTGCGTCTTCTCTCTTCGCTCATCATCTCTCTTCTTTCATCTTCGCACTCGTCTCTTTATCACACAATACAACAGAACCACACATTCACATCCACATCTACACACACACGACAATCACAACACACATCACACAGCACACACTAACACAACACATGCACACACACAGCACACACACACACAATCACATATTTATATATCATATGGCTCATTATAATTATATATATAAATATATAATATTTTATACACACTATTAATGATATATAATGATAAACAAATATATAGATACGTATTAGATAATATTATTAATTATAATAATAATATAATGAATAAATACAATAAATATAATTAATATTATATACATTTATATATTATTATTAATACATTACTATGGTATAAATAATAATATCTATACTGTATATCACAATGTATGATAATATATATTATAATATATGTTATATATATATATAATATAATAGTATATTTTATACGATATATGATTATATGTTATTTTAATATTATAGTTACTATCATATACTTATTATAAATATTAGTTATTAATACTGTTATAAGCATCTAAACTAATAACTACAATCTAAATATATATTACATACTACTATATAATGATGATTCACCTAATACTATTTTCAATACAAAAAATTATACAGTAACATACATGCATATTTATAATAATTATAATATCATCTATCATACATATTATAACTATCATAAATATTTCATATAAAATATTCTATTACATATATTAAGTATATTTATATAACTATATATATAAGTTATAGTATATCATTTATATATATATCATATATATTTCAAATATATCATATACATATAATACTATCACATAGGATTAATAATACACCTCTATATGCGATCTATATTCTATACTACACTCACCATCAAACATTAGTACTAATCACAGCTAGCAGTCAACACACACGTATATATACTAAGTAATATACTATAATTATATATATATTAGTATATATATATATATATACGTCATATATATTAGTATAACATTTTATATATATTAAATATATGCATACGTAACATAATATAAGCGTAATAAAAGGTATTAATAAATGCTAGATAATATTTAGTATAGATATTCAAAATGAGAGAGAGCTTAAATGCACGATTATATTTACCGAGACGAGAAGAGAGAGAGAGTAAGAGAGAGATGAGAGCAGGAGAGAGGAGAGCGAGAGAGAAGAGAGAGAGAGAGAGAGAGAAAGAGAGAGAGAGTAGACAGAGAAAGGAAGGGGAAGAGAGAGAGGACGACAGAGTATAGCACTAGAGCACAAGAGGCAGAGAGAAGGATAGGAGTAGAGAGATATGGTATAGAAAGTGAGGTGAGGAGAAAGGCGGGAGAAGGCGAGAAGAGAAAGGAGAGAGAGAAACTAGTAGTGAAGAGAGAGAGAGAGAGCAAGCGAAGAAGAGAGACGAGAGAGAGAGAGAGAGAGAGGAGAGAGAGAGAGAGAGAGAAGAGAGAGAGAGAGAGGAGAGCAAAGAGAGAGAGCAGAAAGACGAAGGAGAGGGATGACGAAGACGCAGAGAAGATACGAGAGACAGAGATGAGAGAAGAGACAGAGGGTAGACAAGGAGGCAATGGGCGGAAGATTGCGCGCCATGTGCCGAACATTTGTTGCACCTCAAGCCGCAGAGACTGAATCCGCGCGCAAACAGATAAAAACCATGACATCACGTGCGCGCTAAATCATAATAGACATATTAAACCAACTTCTCTTAGTGACGTATGGAAGTCTTATCTGAGATGCACAAGCATTTTCGTTATTCTAATTGTTTGAATGCAAATTGTGGCCTCTTATTGTTGCTTGCCTCTGGCTTTGCAAGTTACTGATCTCCGCCTCCGATCTCAATAGGCCGGATGTTCGCGAAGGAACCACAGTATGACGACTTCTGTATAGAACTCGTTCAATACATATAATACATCTGTAGAGAGCAGGAGAGCCACACAGTTCGAGAGCGCTTTTATTATATTTTTTGAGCAATGGATGTGGCATCCAAGAGTAAGTACTGGGGAGACTATTTAAATATGGGGAGTAGCTGCTCTTAGGCTGACATTATAGGTGGATCTTTGAGAGTGGCCGCATAGGCTTGTCAATCTCATGTAAAAGTTGTTAGAATACACGCGAGATACATCTAAAGATAGGTTATAGTTACGGAAATGTTTATGGGCTTTTTTGGCTCTTCGTGCGCATGGTATGTGGGTTTACAGGTAGTTCTAGTATGGTCAAGCTGGCTGTATATTCGTGACTTATTGGCAGGAGTTGGATCCTAGTGCAGAGATAATGCGATAATACAGGTGAGGTAAGGTTAAGTGAAGCACAGTGAGATTTCCGAGTGCATTATGCAAGTAGTCGAGTGCGGTCGCATCGAGCGGGCGCTCGGGAAGACGCAGTGATATTCGGTCTCCCGCCCGCTCTCCATCGATCTCATATTCCACCGCGCAAAACGCGACCAAATTGCAGAAGTGAGGGGCGCGGAAGGGGGCGGGGCAGTGAGCGAAGCTGGGCCGCGCGCCTCCAGTTTGAGCTGCCGCGAGTGATTGCCACTTCTCCAGTCATCCCCGTGAAATGGTGAGCTGCTAACGGCGGGTGATATGCGCAATCGTGTTGTCCGAAGCCACCAGACCATACAACATTCATCTAAAAACACCATCGACTCAGCATTAATGGCGGATGCGATCTTGCACATGGGTATTGGTCTAGGGATTAATAATCACTAAAACATGAGAGAGATTATTCCCGGCGGGAAACATCTGCGGGAGGATTGAGTGCGGGGGGAGCAGGCCAGTAGAGTATGTGGGAGCGGGAGGGAAGAAGCAGGCCTATTACATTGAAGCCATCCGGGATCCGTGGAAGAATTAAACAGACGTGACGGCCAGACACCAAAAGCACGTACCTGTAAAATGATCCTGCCCCCTGCGCCCTAAGGGGCGACGTAACCGTGTTTCCTTGCTCCACAATAGTGATTCAAATGCATGTTCATTGAAATAAGTATAGTAACTTCAAAAAAAACATTTCAGACTGATCAAATCAAGTATATGTTTGAAACCAAAAGCTGTTATATTTTTTTCGACTAGATTTAAATCCTGATGGGACATTTGACAAGCTCTATAAGTATAATAAACTTTAGCTGCGACGAGGCCTAATTACGAATTCACAGGCATGTATATAAAACTAAAAGGACTCTAAAGAGAAATATAATTATTATAACATCATCATGGACATATTCAACATCTAGCAGATACTGCTCCCGTACAGTGCATATCCATCTTTGACACTTTTATCACTATAGGAGCAATTATCGAGATCTAAATGAAACACATATGTATAATTATCCATTAATGAATCATGTACAGCGATATTACACTACAGTATAATTAGAATAATAAATGAAAATAATATATCAATTTAATATATTAATATTATATTAATACTATATAATAATCTAATTATATATATAGCAGTTAATATATAATAATATAAATGTATATTAATGCTAATATATTATAATCATATAATGCTTAATATACTTTATAATATTTGAGATATAAAAACCTATCATTAAATAAATACCAATAATATGTAGATATAATGACAATATTATAATTGAATATAGTAAATATTAAAACAATACCCATATAAAATATATATAGGTATATCAATAATGATCATTAAATAATAAATTCATCGATATATCATATCAATATATATTATATAGGTAATGATATACCATATATATAAACAAAGTATTATATAAAATAATAAAATATAATATTAGACAGAGATACTATTTAATAATAAAAAATATGCAGTATGTGTTATATTTAGATATGATGGGCACAATATAATCGATAATTAGGTCGTATGCCGATCTACAGCAATAGGTATCGAACTTAGATCTGGAAATAACCAGAAGTCTAATCATAATACTTATTGTATGGCGAGCGACGAATATCTAAATTATCATGTAGGAAACCTGATTTCAAGTGCCTACTATCTATGGAGAGCGGATACACTAAGTGACCAACACCTCTCACAGCTCTCTATTCCTCTTTCACCATCAATCATCTATTCTATCACCGACAGTCTACCGTTATTATATAATACAGACGCCCCACGGACAAACAGACATGTCACAACGGAGGGGCGGTGTCCAGAAGCACCACTGCCACATCATTATCATACAGAGACCACTAGGGCACGAGCACGTCCCAATCGACCTACTATCTCGCGTCCAACTGCGTAAATGACATAAAACTACAGTTCGCAACACAGAAGATGGACCGTGGCCCACGATATATATACAACGATAGTAGCTCAGCTATAAGTATACTATAATATATAATATAATGATAATTAGGATATACAATTATATAATATTAATATATATATATATATACCATAATAATATATATATATATATATATAATAATATATAAAAATATATAGATTCTAACAAATATAGTAATCATATATATAAGATAAACAATATATATATATAACACAGCCATATAATCATATATATATGAATATATATATGAAAAAAGCTAATATAGATAGAATACAATGCATATCTAACATCATTCAACAACGACAACACACCAACCAACACACACACACACCACACACACACCACACCACACACACACACACACACACACGACACACACACGACATCACACACACACACACACACACAAATACACCACCACGACACAATATATATATACACCAGTATATAATATATATATTATAATATAAAGAGCACTATATCCATATAATCACTATACATTCATAATATATACTATATACTATATAATATATATAGTATAATATAATATATAATATATATAAATACAGTATACATATACATATATACATATATACATATCATATATTATATAAATATAGAATATATATAATATAAATGTATTCTGTAATGTATATGTATATAAGCTAAATATCTATAACCTATATCAATATTTATATCTCTATCTCTATCTTATACATATACGTTCAGGACGAGCCTTGTAGCGAGTATCAAAGTGCAAACCCGGTCACCGCCGCGAGCGCGAGAGGCGCGGGCGGCCAGTTCACGCGGCTTCGTTTGCAAGAGAAAAGGACAAGAGGATCCCCATCGGACGCCCCGGGAGAAGACGTCCTTCGTCGCGAGGACCGAAGCCCTTCCTTGAGTCCTCGCGCGTCACGACTCATGGACGAAAATGAGGCGATCAGCCAACGGGTAAATAATGTCTCACTACTGAATAATACTGACGTCATTACCTGATAACTTGCACCTTCAAATATCACAACAAAATATGTTAGAATCTAAGAAAGAAATGGTTGAAATTGTAACAGATCGATCCCCTAAAACTCTACGGTCCTGGACACCCGCACTTGGATCAAACACCATCCTAAATCTCAAAAGAACTGAATACGCACGTCACTTTTAAACACGACATCCAGCGATAATCAACGAGCAAACTCTTATAAGATCCATTCAAGTTAATCATATTTCTTAAGTAAAATCCGCTTCACTCGCAAACACAGAACGCGACCGACTCAATTCCTGTGGTATATACGGTTCACCCAACTGAACAATGACTTCCGTGACTTGCGACTTAAAAAATGGTTTACGTGACTGAAGACTTGACTGACGCGCCGCCCAAGACCTCCTCCGTGCTGCAAAGGGGAGGGAGTGCCGCGCTGGACGTGACCTGGGGCGGGGCGTCCAGTAACTCGACTCAGGGTCAATGCCGGTCCGGGACTTTCTCCTAAGTAATGATGGCGGTTAAATGATCAGAGGAAAATACTCTTTAAAAAAAGACCCTTCCTCCTAATGAAAGTTATTTCGCCGGAGAACAACAGCAAAATGATAGTCCGAGGAGCCGGTAAGTGTCATGGAAAAGACTGCACGCCAGGAAAGTGGTGTTCTCTCCACCCCACCCAAAACGAGACCTTCTCTGACCTATATGCAACGCGTAGGCGGCCTCACGTTCCCTGGGGCACCGAGATCCACCGCTATTTCACTGAATTCCCTTATACCCAAATGCATAATCAAATTCCTAGGTATCCAAGCTGTAGTATTTTCTCCACACACACACAAGCCTCCTTCCCCCTCCCCCCTTCGCCCCTCGCCAAGCCAGCCACTCCCTCATTCCTCACGGCGAATACAGCCAAGATACGGCCTTTCTCCGCTAAGTCGACCCTGTCTATCCTTCCATTATTATTTTATATTGATGTGTATATAAGAATATATCTATAAAGAATATGTCGCTCTAGCGCAAAGGAAAATTTTGCTTAAGTTTACGGAATTTACATTTCTTCACATCATATGTGAAAAAATCACGGAAAAACACTGAACAAAATCGACACAAAATATTTGGCAAGCAGATAATTATTCTTATCTCTGCCACTTGCCGTCATATGAATAATGGCGCTGAATTCCTAATTCACACAAAGCGTCTTATCCTGATGCAAGGCATTTTGTCTTCATGCTTGATCAATTTGTCTCCTAAACCACACTCTATACACAAACCTTTATATTGTCATGATGTTAATTTCTACATTGTTTTAAGGACCCTACTTTTTCGCTTATATTTCTTTCTTGTACGTCTTCTTGCGTCTAATCTAATCAAAATATTTTCTATAAAAAGGACGTATCATGAATCTTTAATAACAGCAAGGGAGATTTTCATGGATGCATCGATACAAATCACAGACTTCCATTGGACAAATACCTCTCGGATGTCCATAAAAACAAGCTCGGCTGGGTACAAATCTGCTTTGCAAGGATACGATGAGATTATGCAAATAAATTCTTGCTAGCCAATCAATCAATCAACGAATCAATCAATCATCACTATCCCTACCATCTCCTCACCATCTAACTACCAATCCTATCAACTTGCAACTCCAGCATCCCAGCCGGACCTCAACATCGCGCATACCACTTGCTCTCCCCGTGGGTACGTGCCCTATTTGGTAATATCCCGACGACCTTCCAATGCATTTCACTTAAATAAGTAAATCCTGCTTTGCTGCCTTGTACAAATGCAGAAAGTTGTTTTTCCTAATTTCATCAACATCCCATACACGTTTTGCTTACTTTATGCTCCCTACAAAAGAGTAGTTTAGGGTCGTTGTATTAGTGATTGCTCAACCCCTTCCATCCTCGACCCCACTGGAGAATCCCAAAGGAACCCCGTTATCCCGTACAAACGTTGACGGTAAAAATCCAAGCTTGATACTTTCTGTTTTGACTGCCTCTCCAAGTCACCTTGCGACTGTTTGGCGCGTCCAAGCCATAATATTTGCCAGGTTTCCTCCTCAGTCTCACCCAGACCCAACCGATGTTAGTGTCGCATGGGAACCGACGCTTGCATCACTTCAAGGTAAGACCTGTCAACACATGTCCCGGCTATGTATGCACGATCCTGCACCACTCAGCATTGCACTGCTGAAATCTGCAACCTGGAAACAGTAAACGGTCAGTAGAGAAGAGAGAGAGAGAGAGAGAGAAGAGGAGAGAGATGAGAGAGAGAGAGAGAAGAGAGAGAAGAGGAAGGAGAGAGAGAGAAGAGAGAGAGAGAGAAGAGAGAGAACAGAGACAGAGAGAGAGAGGATGGAGCGGGCGGGCGGGCAAATCAATAAATAAAAAAGAAGGGGAAGAAAGAAAGATATCTAAAAAGAAAGCGAGAGAGAGATAAAGAGAGGAAGAACAGAGGAAAAGACCGAAACACCCTGAGCAGCTCAAGTGTCCCCACCGCACGAGGCACGACCCAGCACCTCCATGACTCATTCTAATCAACACTAACACGCCAGCCGTCATACACGCACACACAGGGACAGAATTCCGTCTTAAAAACAGTCTCCCATGACGGACTCTCCGCTGATGCAATCGCCCCGTGCCCATACCACACACCTCGCTCACTATCAGACGTCCACATTCTTGCTGCATGACTCACATTCGGGCCGCTCAGTGTTACTCCTCCGCCGTGTCACGTGTTGTCTTGGTATCCCGTTACAAGGGTTATCTTTGAAATTTTTCGTGGCTCGAATGCCTTCGCTTGTTCATGGTCAAATGGGATCTTCAATAATCTTCAGAAACAAATTCAATACCTTTCGTAAATAAATCTTATCATCTCTTATGAACAAAATCCACAACTAATAGATCATATATATAAGTCAGTGCCCTAATTTTATAGTAAACAAAACACAACTAGTAATGTGTTTTTTTCCAGTTTTCAAACCTCGAATACTAAAATATATATGCATATTCCTTCACGTTTAACTTGACTAGTACCCATGCACTAAATTATAGGATAAAGAATTTACGAGTTCTGGAACACTGTTACAGAAGAGGAGTGAGTGCTGTTCCCTGCAAATCTACTATGCCATTAATAGTCATAAATAAAATTAATAACAATAATAATGCTAATAATAATTCTTTCATAACAGCCGTTTGGCAGTACAAAAGCAAATGGTGATAAACGGAGCCGCGTAAATCATCCAACTAAATTACATTATCTATTATACTAACAATGTTTGAAGCTTTAAGTAAACAATTATCGTAAAATAAGAGCAACACGAACAGACGTCTTATTGTAAACACGGCTTCGCCTTTGCAACACTCTTCTGCCACTTTCTGCCGCTACTTTCCCCATTTGCCTTTCTACCATTATACTCTCCCTTTTCCATAACTACACCCAATATTCGTTTCTTTTTTGGCTAATTTACCACTTTCCCCTTTATGCCAAACCGCCCTGACACTCCGCATTGCCGTCTTCCCTTTCTGCTGCCACTCTACCCTGTCAACCTTTTTCTGCCACTCTACACTCTACTACCTTGCCATCACTCCCTCTGCTACTCCACCACACATTCTCCCATTCTGCCACTCTATTTCTATCCTACTGCCACTCTACCACACATTCTTCCCTTCTGCCACTCCACCACGACAGAATCCCCTCCCCCCTTCCCCCACCTCATCCTTCTCTGCCCTCTTCAGTGAATGATGCTATCAGCCAACGCTACTTCACTTCTGCGATAATAATATCCTCGATCCTTCAATAATTTCTGGGTCACGATATCCTTCGTGCATGCGCCTGGCTGGCCGAGGAAAACGTGCCTGGCTCCTTATCGCTTCTACTTCCCCCTATGTCCGCATACCATAGCGCTGGAGGAGCTGTTTCTCGTTTCCTTAAGGGTCTTGGGAGTCCCCTTGACTCGTGTACATAAATGCCCCTGGGAATAAACTCCTATTATGGGTAGAAACTCATAATTTGATATTCTAGTCTTCTTCTCCCTCCCCTTTCTTTCTTTCTTTCTTACTTTCTTTTCTTTTCTCTTTCTTTCTTTCTCTCTCTCTCTCTCTCTCTCTCTCTCTCTCGGTTCCCGATCGATCTCTCCTATTCTCTCTCTCTCTCCTGTCCTCTCGTCTCCTCTCTCTCCTCTCTCTCATCTCGCGGCTCATCCATTTTCCATCCACTTCCTCTTTCCTGCTTTCTCCATTTTGTCTACGCCCTTCCAGTCATCCGTCTTCCTACCCTACTTTCTTTTTTATATTCTTCATCCATTTCCCTCTTTTTCTTCTCTTGCCGTTTTTTTCTCTTTCGCCCCTCGCTCGCTTTTTTCTCCTTTCCTCCTACTACCACCTCCCACGCTAGTGTGTGTGCCTCTTCTTCCACTTTTCCTCACCGTTTTTGTTTCGCTCTGGTCATCGTCTCTTCCTCCATACCCTCTCTCTTTCATTCTTTCTCTCTTTCTCAGTACGTGCTATTTTTGTCCTCTCTTCATCTCAGTTTCCCTCTCATCTCTCTCATCAAATCTCTTGTGCCCCCGCCCGGACTCTGTCTGCTCGCTTTCCTGCTCCCCGACCACCCCAACTCTCGCAGTGTCGAGTAGTCAGAATTTCTTTCTCTGCCCCCAGTTCTCTCTCTCTTTTTGCACTACCTCGCGCCTAATTCTATCTCTTTCCTTATGCACCCCCGTCTCTCTCTTTTCTCTGCCCCCTCTCTCTCTCTTTCTCGGCCGGGCCTCTCGTCTTCATTTCCTCGACTGCACTCTCTTTTATCTCTCTCTCCTCTCTTTCTACTCGTGCTCTCTTCATCTTCTCTTGCTCATATATCACTCTGCCTCTTCTCTCTCTCGGGGATCTCGCTACGTTTCGAGCCTCACTTCCTGTTCCTCTGCCCATCTCTCATCTCTCTCCATCGTCTTCTCCTGTTGTGTCACTCTCTCCTGTGCTCTCCTCTTTCTCACTGCCTATCTCTCACTGTCCCATTTCCAATCATCTTGTCACACTGCCAGTACTCTCTCTCATTCTGTCCTGCTCATTTTCTCTATTCGCGTGACATGTGACAACCTTGTTACGCGCCCCCAGCTCTCTCTCGCCTCTCCTCTCATACTCACATCTCTCTCTTTCCTGTTCGGGTCCTCTGGAGAGGAGCCCTTCTCTCTCTTCTTTTCTGCCTACCTGAGCGGTCAATTATTTACCTATCTTTTCGTAGATTTTTCTCTCGGGTGCCCCATCATTCCATTGCTCATCATCAGCTCTTTCTCTGCTGCTCAATTTCACTCTGCCGCTGCCCCCTTGCGTTTCTATCTCCATCGCCTCTTTTTATCTCCTGATCTTTCTTCTCTGCCCCTCGTTCTCTATCGTCAATCTCTCTCTTTCTTCCGATCTCTCATTCCTGTTACCCCATTGTACCGTTGTTTCCTTCTCGTCTCTCTACGATCCTCTCTCTCTCTTCTGGTCGTCTGATGGTCTACTCTACAGATCTCTATCTCTCTCTCCATCTCTCTCTCTACATCTCCATCTCTCTCTCTCCCGTCCTCTTCGCTCAGCCCTCTTCCACTCTCTCTCTTCTGTGATCGTCTTCATCTATCTTACGGAAGGGCTCACAGCCCCGTCTCCGCATTCCAATTCTCGTCTCTGTCTCTTTTCAGACTCCTCTCTCTCTCTCTCTCCTCCTGTCTCTCTCTCTCGTCTCTTCTCATCTCAATCTTCGTTTTCCCATGCTCTCTCGCCTCAGAGGCTCTCGCTCCTCTCTCTCTCGATCTGCGTGTCTTCTTGCATCTCAGGTGTGGTCTCTACGTTTCTCAGTTTCCTCCTCACTTCTCTCTCTCTCTCTCTTCATCTCTCCTCAGCCAGCTCGTCTCGTCTCATCTCTCGCTACTCCAGGTATATACTCTCTGCCTCCTCTCTCTTTCTCTCATCCCTCTGCGCCACTCTCATCTCCTCCTAATTTCTCTGCCCTCTCTTCTCTCAATTGATACGCGTACTGCTCCTTCTCCTCGTCCGCACCCTGATCTACTTCTACCTCTGCATCTTTTCTCTTGGGCCTATCCACTTCTCTGCTTCCGTGCTTTTCTCCTGCGCCTCTCGATGTCTCTCTTTCTCTGCCCTCTTTTCTCTCACACACTCTCTCTACTCACTGCACACACTCAGAAATGGTGCTCTTCTCCTCTCGTCTATCTCTCCTGGCCGCCTACTCTCTCGTCTTTCTCGCCTTCTCTGCGTGCTCTTCTTTTCTTCTGCCGCTCTCTACATCTCTGTTAGTATCTCTGGCCCGCTGGCACCCTACCGTAGGGTGCTCTCTCTTTCTCATCCGCCACCTACCTCGCGCGTCTCACACTTCTCGCATGATTTGTCTTTATGCTTCGCGCCTCGCAAGGCTGCTCTCCTCCTTATCCTTTTTCTCCGCGAGCCGTGCATGCTCACTTCTCTCGGTCTTTCTGTGTTTTCAGTCTCATCCGCCTCCCCTCGTGTTCTCTCACTGTCTTTTCTCCGCCCCTCTCTTCTCGCTCTAGCTTCTCCGCCCCTCATCTCTCTAACTCTTCTTTCTCCGCTTATACTCGTATCTCAGAGTCATTGTCATCTCGGATATGATGCCCTCTGCTCTCTCGTGACTCTTCTTTCTTACTCGGTTTCTTCCGCCCACTGCTCAGTCCACTCTCAGTTTATCTTCTCCGCTCCCCTCTCTCGCTCTTCTTTTTCCTCGTCCCATCCTGTGATCTCCTGTCCTCTCTCGTCTATGTTAAGAAAAAAATACTTCCGCGTCCCATCTCTCGCTCCTCGTCGCTCTGCCTGACCTCTCTGGCTTTCCCATTACTCTGGCCGTCATTTCCCTGTGCACCATTGGCCGTCTCTCAACATGTTTCATGTGTTCTATCGTTCATCTACTCCCAGCGATACCCCCCGGTCTCCTTCTCTTAAGCGACCTCATACCTCCACGCCCTTGTCCGCATCTCTGAATGTAGGATGATTCCCGCATGCTTAGCTAAGGGTCATCTATCCAGTCTCTCCGCCTCCTCTCGGTCATCATATCCCTCATAGTATTCATCATGATAACTTAAGCTTAGCCGGTAAACGGTAAAGATTTGGCAGACACATGTTCTAATATAAAAATGTAAAATACATAATGGGCAATTATATGTCCGTTCATAACAGCATCAACAGCCCCCCATTAGTGTTACATAATTCGTTTGTCTGCTATAGATTTAGAGAGGGACTATTATAGTAAGTAAACTTGCCGTGGTTGACACCATCGCAGGCAATAATAACAAGATTACGCATTCTGGACACGCTAAACGTAATTGTAACCTCGGTTTCCTGTTGAGCCGAGGAGAAACAAAGGCGAGGGCTGCCCAAACACGGGGCTGGCCGATAGAAGGTCAACTGCCGTACCGAGTTAGAACCCCCTGCAGTGGCGTAATAGACACAGTTAGAGGACGGTAAATACTCAGTGACCGAGCCTTCGAAGCAGACGCCTACGCGTCCACGACTTCCATACTGCACAGTTCGATTTTTTTCAGTTTTTTCTCTTCTCTTTGAATAACCCTGGGTCACGTTTTCTCTAAAATGAAGAGGCAGCCAGTGGCTTGTCGTTTTCTTCGATAGGAGGAAGAGAAAAAAAGATACTATCACACTTAACTGTAAACTGTTGTAACTCACACAAAACAACATCATTCAGAGGGACAGCACAAGGATCCTTCATGATCCTATGGGCTTCTTTGATTATGCAGCTGCCGTGACGGGTCCTGCTAATGATCGGCGCACACTGGCTGCACGTTCTTTCACGCTCTAGATCCGACGCATGACCTACTGCGGCCATTAACTTGGTAGTCAAGACCAATTACGGTTTTCAATCGTTATTACATGTTCTGGTCCTTTCGGAAACGGTGTCATTACCCGAAGTAAGCAAGCTAACCCTACACTTCGTCTTCTTGGAAGGAGAAAGGTTCGGGGTAATACGTAATGACTATTCTAATATTCAGATGAACACAAGGATTGTTCTTTCAAGCACGTTGGTTATCAACAGTGTTTGCTCGAATAGGGGCTAAGCGTTGTGCCAAGACGCTGTCATTCTAGGGAGGTTAATGCTGTTCAGTGTCCTTGTTACTGACCGTGCTCCACAGCATATATATTCATCAATCAATAAGTTTTAAAATCGTTGCCTTTCAAGGCTACGACACTATAGAAGACTAACAATGCGCCCAGCCAGCTTTATCGTCAGTTTCAGCTCTCATCTTAATCAGGAGGAGAGTAAGCGGGCTGCATTGGGACACATTCAATACACTCTCTCACCCGCCTCGGGCTGCAACCTTTCAAGCTCAAGAGTATCTACAGAGTTGCGTCACGAATGGCAGTTCGCAAATCGCCCTCCATGTCTGAAGCCGTGGTGTGACAACATCGGAGACGCCCTCCCCCCTCACATCCGCTCGTATCAGTAACAAAGTGAAAACATAACTCGCGTTTTAAAAGGTATCCACGGGCAGAAAATTTCCTGCGGCGTATGTACATATTCTGAAATAATGCATCATCTATTATTACATCCAGGGCAGTTGGAGAAAACAGCATGAAATTACAGGAAATTTTCCTGAAGCAAAACGCAACCAGCTTTAAGCGACAGTCTTGGCACAGTGAGGTTGTGTGAACCCGAGAGATCTCAAAGGGGGTCTGTTCCCGTAAGAACAAAAACTTAACTTTTCTCTGTCACTTCGTTTATTTGCTCAGCGCCTCACTAGCGGCTATCACGTCCTCTGGATAATGCATCATTTTTGGTCTTAAGGAATTTAAAAAACGGTAAGGTATTAAATCTGTTTTTATGTTTCAAACGCGATATTTTGTGCTGAACATTGGTTAACATTTTGCGGCTTATTGAGCCCTGGTGGTTTAACATGCCAGGATGACTACATGCATGCATCAGTGATTATAACTGACACTCGCAGGTGGCTGTTTTTTGTCGAATTCGCATCATATATGTTTGATACTCTCCACCTCTATTCGGTAGTCCACTGAGCACGACTCGTGTATACACGATAATTCCCAGAACATATTGCAATTGCAGGGGTACTGTAGCAAAGGAATCGATAAGAATATAACGGTTAACGGGCCAAAGGTCTACGCGTACCAGTCAGTCGTAGTAAGAGGGCAGGACGGGTGCTTTCAAGCTTCCGAAACCAAGCAATTTTTTCACCAGTCCAGCCACAAGTGGAGCTCTCCCTTGCCGATGCTAGAACACGCATGAGCTGAGTCGATGACGGGTACTTCCGCACGTCATCAATCGGAATCGGACAGTGGCTGAACAGGGAGCCACGAGGAGAAGACAACGGATTTAATACCTTGAAGTGGAATAATTGTTCCTTGTTCGCATGAATACTCGAGGCAGACGTGGTCGTCCTGGCGCTCTACAGGTCTCACGCCCACACGATGATCTAGGTTACTTCTATGACCCGCGCGACAAGCGCCTTCGTCTTCAAATCCAGGTTGGCACATGGAATCGCCGCACGAAGTTATGCAGGCCGCCTAACTGGCGCATATTAGATCACAATTTTTCTGATCTGGAAGCTAAACGACAAGTGGTCGAAAGCATCTCGACGTGCTCTCCAACGCATTTTCACTCTACAATCACTAGTTTTTCACATAAAACTTACATCACGTGCGAGAATTATCGTTCCCAAGCCGAGACAAAAATATTATTCAGAGTTGGCACACCAGCATCGCGGAAGCACGCCTGCCACAACAACCTACAACACACTACAGCCAGCGTGTTTGCAAGAGACCGAGAGAGACGCATGTGCAAAAGTGGAGGGGCGTGGTGGGCGCTTGGGCTAAGCGGACTGCTGGCCAGTCCCTTCGGCAACGGGCGTCCACGCACTAGTCAATGGGAGACGAGGGTCAGGTTAGGCACGGAACGAGGGGGCGGGGAGGGGAGGGGAGGGCACGCAGGTGATAGCTGCTAGTATGCTGCTGGCTTACTGTCACTTTGTTTTTGCCGGACGTAAAGGGCTGCCGGAAACCTCGCAGAGCCATCAGAACAAAGGTCTCGGGTAAGAAAGCATCACAAGGCATCATTGCTGGGCTCCTTCCCGAACAAAAAAGAAGCTTCTCGCCAAAACTAGAATGAAGACGGAAAAGAATGCGAGTTGAAGCTTATACCCGAACTTGTAGCTAACAATAATGGGGAAAAAGCGAGCAGCAGATATGAAGATTGCCGATTGACTGAGCTCTCGCGTTGAAAATGCTTGCAGTAAAAACTTTGATCGGGTGATCTCATGCTCCGCCGGGAACTGTCTCTTGCTTCCGCATTCTTCACGGAAAGGGAAGTGAAATCCACTGGTTTACTAACCCGCGGTCCTATGCTAGTTTTTTTAGTAATGTGCGGTCGTGCTGTGAGTTGGTTTACGCTGTCTGTTACTCTCCACCCGCGAGTCAAGACAGTCTTTTGTTTTAATTGCCAGACGAGGTGGTCATTACGTAATACTCTATATACTCGACGCTACATATGCGCGAATATATATCAGATGCCGTATGTTACTGAATATAGCTATAGAAATATATTACGATCGCCAGAATCGTTTGTCTATATGAGTACGCCTCCACATAGAGCGGACTTCGTATCAAGCTGGATTAACGAAGGTTTTGGTGGTAATAGATCGTATGAGTGTGGTTGACTTGTCGTCATGCTTAGTCGAACTGGAATATGAGACGCGGTTCTTCCCCGCTCTCTCAATACCTGGCATATATATATCTCGCTACTATAGACCCGCACCATTGTTAGCTCTCTCTTATCCATCAATGCCTGCGCCACCAGCAATAAGGGAGCGTACCTTAGAACAATAAGACGCTCTGCGTGGTAGAGAGTTCTCTACACTTCACCCGACGCTGTGGGGAAATCTCGTGACATTCTACTTGCGTCTCGCTCTTCTCCTTCCGATCACTTCTGCTCTCTCACTAGTGCTCTCTCACTTCTATGCTACCGAGTGTCGGTCGTTCTCCATGCGCTCAAGTCGTGTGGGTCTCATTTGCATCTCTCTCGTCCTCCTTCTCTCATCTCTGCTTGTGTGGTGAGTGATGGATTTGCGTGTTGTGTCTACTTATTTCGTATAAAATTCTGCTTCTAAACACGCACACACCACGACATAACTGCATCAATGACCGAACCAAACCTTAGTAGCCTGCACTTCGGATTGGGCCCAGATAGTCGTAATGCCTACTGGTTATAAGTGGGTCAATCACACTCGATATGAGATATTATGGAGCGAGTGTCGACGAGGAGCTCTGAGAATCATTGTATACAGGATTTTTAGATTTGTCGGCTCCGGACAGCAACGCTGTTACAATGCTACTTTATAGGGAAGTTACATGGGATCTGTTCTGATAGACATATGAAGGTTTGTTGTGGCGTTGTGTGCGACATGCATCAATGAATATCCCTCACACATAGTGTTCGAAATTGGATAATTCAAAGTGCAGAATTAATGAAAGGTACATGTCGATACATCAATATAATTGATGTCGGGGGAGCTTATCTATACTAGAACATAGAAGCTAGAGAGCGGGTGAGTAGTAGAACTTATCTAGGAGTGATCCTAGGTACGTAGAGGAAGGAGTGTATAGAGTTTTAAATACATAGCGATAATATTATGCTAGAATATAACTCTATAGACTAAATAGTCAGTGACATCACTCAGCGTTAAGCGTACACATGTATAGCGTATACAACGTATATATTGCGCTATGATATGTATGTAATACGAGCAATCACAACGCACTCTCACACACACACAGTTTAAGGCATATGATTATATTTTGCATGCATTACATTATTTAGCTGAATATGGTGGTGTACTTGTCCATTGGGTTATGATCGCACTCCGGTAGAATTCAGACGACATGGTCGGAGCATAGTTGAGATTGGCACTCACACACACGGCCGTGTTTATATTTTTGTTAATCGTAGGTAGACCTAGCAGGGACTTTGTTTCTTTCTCTAGTGACGTCGTCAACTTCTGCCTTCTGAGTACCCTGCTTACTACATGTGATTGAGTGTGTGTGGTTTCTCGGATCCTTTCTCATCGTGATATATATATATAGATGCGCTCGCTCATAGGATATGTGCCAGTGGTGCTCGTGTCTGTGGACGCGTCTCTTGTGTGTTTCATACTTCTTACTGTGCCTTAGTCGCTCCGGATTAATTCGCGTGCTTTACTTCACTGCCGATCAGTAGACGTAGGTGTGTATACATCGTTTGATCTACTTATTATATATCATCTGTATGATCTCTGTTTCTTGTTCATGTATTCCCTCTCGATATAGCTTGCTACCGCACTAATGAGATTCTATGCATAGCTCCTCTATATATACTTGCCTGCTTAAATATATTACTCTGCCGATTACTGAACGCTATAGTCAGTCTGCACGATCTTTTACTATTACTGAGTCTTATGTATCTTTGACTGCCGGACACTTTACGTTACGGTGCTGACGCTACCACTTCTCTTTGTACAGTGCAGCACTCGCCATATACAGGATCAATATAGAAGCCGCGCGCCATCTCGCTAGTCAGATAGTAGCACGCTATATGATCACCTCAAATTAGCAGTGCATCATCTTTACATCATCTCGCTCACTGAGGCTCTCAGTCTGCCTCTGACTCCTGCCTCGGTCTATGTCTCCACTCCATTTACTGATCGATGCGCAATACATTGTCGCCGATCTCGTCGCTCCTCTTACTAGAGTAGGTCTCACATATTGACTTGTACTGGGTCTTACTCGTTCGGTTTCACGACTCGTCATGCTGAGGACGTCTGAGGATTCTTGATAGGTCCTAGTATCTGGGCGCGTGTAGTTTTCACACTCTCACTCATATCTAGCTACGCATCTCACGCACAACAGTACATAGCAGAATTATTAGCGCCGCTCATCTTCCAAGGTGTGTCATCTGGCATGGAGGTGGCGAACTGGTGTGTTATTGACGTCCTGTGAGCTTTATCTCGGCCGCAATTTGCCTCGAGAAGCGTTCGATATTCAATGGCCTCGAACAGAGCGCGGTAAAAACCCTGTATGTCTTGGACATGCGTAAGCGCCATGAATACATGTCTCGGCGATCCCAAACCCGCATGCTGTACGAGCTTCCTTTTTTGTATAATCTGAAAAGGCCAGTAAAAAGCCAACTGGTTAGACCAGCATCTTTCATTTGCGTCACTCTGGGCAGATGTGTCTCAGTATCAGATTCGGTAGTCAGTGAGATACAAGGATGTTCGAAGTGCGTGCTAGTAAGACACTCTGAATATCGTCTGCGCACACTCGCACGAGGTCAGGTATTACGCTTTATTTCAAGATAAGAGATATATAGCGATGAGAGTATCATAGTAGTGAAGGGAAAGCTTTCCAGGACTATCATGATGCGCCCAAATGTAGCAATTACACGATCTCATCTCTGACTTTGTACGTATTGGACAATATCGGTTCAACACAAAACGGCGTATTCCAAAAATGCGTCTTCATTTAGGAATGCCCTTGCATTTGGTCAGCGAAGCTTGCTTTTATAGTCTCGCTCTGCGCCTTTTTTTTACATCAATGTCGAGATCAAACCCTTGAGCTTCGTTATCAAAATCCTGATATAAAATAAAATGAGTGCACACTCTCGTATGTGTATGCACACATACACATGAACACAAAACAGAATGGCAAACGCAGATACATGCACACGCGAACATGAACACACACACCAACACACCACACCACACACACACACACACACACACACACACACACACACACACACACACACCACACAACACACACACACTACGCACACACACACACACACACACACACACTCGCTGGCGAAAAATGCAGTGGGTGGGATGTACTGATGGGTTGGATGACAATGTTTAGGCACGAGTGAGCGAGCCGATAAGATAGCTGAACACGTACAGTGTGAGATAAGTGGGTAAGTGAGATGGATAGGTGAAAAGGCCGAGATAAGTGCTGGATTCGCGAGGGTATGAGCGGGTGGGTAGAGTGGGCGTCCAGGGAAGGAGGAGTGAGCGGGCGAGATGGATGAGCGAGAGGGTAAGGGGTGGGTGAGGGGCGGGCGGTGGGGAAGGTACGAGCGGGCTGGGGCTGGAGAAATGGGCGGGCACGCAAGCTGGCCTCCTGGGTGGAGCGGCGGGCGAGGGAGCAAGGTGAGGCAGCCTGCAACAAGGATAACCTGGTCGCGGTGCCGCCTGGACGCCTCTCCACCTTCGCCTAGCGCTGCAACCTGCGCCAAAGCCGCCTCCTCGGCTGCTTGGGGAGCCGGCGGTGGCACTCGCGGCTTTGGCCGGAACGTCGGAGCTGCGGTTGCCGTACGTTTAGTTATGTCAATGGTCATTATAATAATACTGATGGCAATAACAGTCGTGATGATGATGATAATGATGATAATTATAATGATGATGATGATGATGGTAATAATAAAAATAATAGCAATAACAACAACAAAAATAATAATAAGTGATGATAATAATAATAATTACAATTATTATCATTATTATCATTTCATTATACTGCCACTACTATTATCATTATTACTATCATTACAACCATTACAATATTGATATTCCTAATATCATTATAATGTTTATTGGTAAGGTTATTTGTTATTCTTATTGTTACTGTTACCGTTGTTATTATCATTGTTACTACCATTATTGCTATCATTATCATTATCATCATTATTATTATCATTATCATTACCATAATCACTATCATTTTAGTAGCCATCATTGCTAAATATCATGTTATTATCATTGTTACTAATATTAATATTATTATCATTATCATTTTGTAGTAGTAGCAGTAGCAGCAGCAGTAGTATTAGTAGTATCAGTAATAGTAGTAGTAGTAGTAGTAGAAGTAGTAGAAGTAGTAGAAGTAGTAGAAGTAGTAGTAGTAGTAGAAGTAGTAGTGTATAGTAGTAGTAGTAGTAGTGTAGTAGTGTAGTAGTAGTAGTAGTAGTAGTAGTAGTAGTAGTAGTTAGTAGTAATAGTAATAGTAGTAGTAGTAGTAGTAGTATAGTAGTAGTAGTAATAGTAGTAGTAAAGTAGTAGTAAGTAGTAGTAGTAGTAGTAGTAGTAAGTAGTAGTAGTAGTAGTAGTAGTAGTAAGTAGTAAGTAATAGCAGCAAGCAGCAGTAGCAGCAGCAGCAGCAGCAGCAGTAGCAGCAGTAGTAGCAGCAGTAGTAAGTAGTTACATAGCAGCAGCAGCAGCAGCGCAGCAGCAGCAGTAGTAGTAGTAGTACAAAGCAGCAGTAGCAGCAGCAGCAGCAGCAGTAGCAGCAGCAGCAGTAGTAGTAGTAAAAGCAGCAGCAGCAGTGTAGTTGTAGTAATACCATAACAGTAAAAGGGTAGCCTGATGATGATTGAAATAATAATAATAACGACAACATTAATAAAACTAATACAGTACTAATAATAGTTACATCATTAATCAAAGTCATCGCCTCCACAACCATGATCATCTTCACCATCATACTTCCTTCATCTGATTCTATGATTCTAAGGACCATTCATACATATAATCCCTTTATTCACTACGAAGGCAATTGCCGAGTCTGCGGTCAGTCCTCGCCACAAGTCAGTAGATTCCAATCCAAAAATCAACAAAGAAAAATATCGCATCGAAGTATACCCTCTGTAAGTCCTCAAATTTAAATTAAGGGACAAAGAAGAAAAAGTGAATCAAGGGAAAAGTGAACCAACGCAGGAAGGGCTTGCCTCTCCGGGCAAAAACAGAAATCCGAATTAAGGAGACAAGCCATAAAGTAACTGTAGGCTGAAGCGCCCATCAGCAGGCTGCGGCACAAAGGGGCGTGTTGCAGTAGCTCTGTTCATGTTTTTGTCGGCGGCAGCAGAGTCAGGGTTGGCGTGTGCAAGTGAGCCCGTGTCAGGACATATGTGTTACCATGTGCATTTGGATTTGACGCATGCGCGCATGGTGCACGAGTTTCAGAACACATTTATAAGGCTGTAAGAAAGTTTAAGTGCCTCGCGGCCGTATTAAGTCCTACATTCACAACATGAGTCGATTCAATTGCTCTGTGTTCTAGTAAAATGATTAAGTGTGATTTAAGTTTCGATGTTCTAAGCTGCGAGTACAGAAGGCAACATGACTTGGGGAGAACATAATGGATGCAATACAAGAGCGGCATGAGAGCAGGTTTTCGGGATGCAAAGGATGTCGCAACGCTCTTCAGGGAATCCTCCTTCGGACTCCTCCCTTCACGCTCGCCTCCTTGCTACTCCGCTCCGCTTCTTCTGAGCAAGGATGTCTTTTCCACTGCGCCCCCATCATCCTCAGCAAATATGCCTTAGGCTTCGTCGTTTGCATTTTTCTGTCCTAAACTTTCCTTCATCTACAACTCATCCTCTTTCCCTTTCTACTCTACTTCATAACTCCAACCGGATTTCCTGAACTTATGGACGGAGATTAAATCAAATTAGTCATAAGGTATTACTCGGCCTTCCGCAGAGGACACCAGAGGGCGTCAGTTATGCGATGGCAAAATCAGAGTTATTACACATAAAATAAAATATTCAATGAAAACAGCCTGAACATCGAGCATATTATTAGAGACAAGAGTATGAGGATCTCAAGACGATTCAAGGGATATATATAACACACTAACTAAAAGTGGGCACCAAGGAAAAAACAAAATTGCAACCATCCAAAAAAAATGTATTAAGGAAGGATACATGTATTACTGCATTAAAACCTGTGACAAGTGAAACACACAAATCTGTCGTCAAATCCCCGCTTCACTTCGCGAAAAGAAGCGGCTAAATCACTTCTGAGTCGGCTCGGTATTTGATAACTTGGCATTATTTCTTCATCCCTCTTTACCATTAAATGATTTTTCACTGCCAGTAACACCTGCATTAACGTTAAAGTACTTGACGATTTCCCTTAAGTTCAGTAACGAGGATAATCATTTACCTTTTATTCTAAACTCTGCATTCAACTGGACTGCAGGGTGTACCCTGTGAATTTTTTTTTTTTTTTTTTTTTTTTTTTGCGTACTCCATCTTAATTAAGGAAACATAACAAACGGAATAAAGAACCACATACAATTAGCTAATGATACAGATCCAACGCAGAGGTAAGTAAGATCACTGAGGACAATACAAATCTTAGCAGAAGCGAACCTCCCGTCACGGCTGATACCGCAACAGGTCCAGTGGAACACGATCAGCAGGAGGTGACGCCAGGGGTCATGATACAAACAAGAGGGAAATCCCCGTGCCATCCAGGCGGCCGGCTGCTAGCAACACAGGGACACTGCGAGGCGGCTTTCGCACCGCGTGACCACTGCATTAGTCCCATCAGAGGTGTGCCGTGACATCGTCCCTTCACCCTTCGTCCGTCCATCCGTCCGCTCGTTCGCCTCCACGACGCCTCGCACCAGCGCACGAGTCGTGACTCCCTGGGAAGGCGCGGCGGAATGGCATCAGCTTGGTGAATCGTCGGCCCAAACCTTCGCTCTTTATGTTACTTGGGAAGGAGATATTTGGGATGGGAATTAAATTATACCACCATGCACCAAATAGTCTTACGGTCTCTCTCTCTTCCCTCAACAAATGACAAATTCTGTGATCAACAACTTTACCTGACTTTCTCTTCCCCCTTATTTGCTCTCTTCCTTCCATATTTCATATCTTGTCTCACCTTTGCTCCATTGCTCTTTTTTATCCCTTCCTTTCCCTCGTCTACCCCCACCCCTCTCCTCTCCATAATTATAGTTGGCCAGTCTCCAAACAGCTTCGTTCGGTAAAAAAGCTGTCCTTGACTCGAAAGCTGATGTTCCAAGCGAAGCAGCAACAAGGGAGAATTCTCGCACGACTTTTAAGCCATTTCTTGCCGGGGAAAATTAAAACAATGGAAGAAGAACGAGGTCACCTGTCTCAAGCCTGCACAAAGGGAGCATCGATAAACGGGCACGCAGGCTGGCCGGTGTCCGACACAATAATGCCATAAACACGAGACTAATGAGGGAGAGGAGTTGCGTTCTCGTGTAATTAGCTCTTCTCAAGGCGAGGGAACACCTCGGGAAGAGAAAAAAGCGGCTCCCGGTAAGAAAGCTCGGGCGAGTGTCGAGTATCGTGCACGAACTCACCCGAGGTGAAGTGATGTGCGACCACCAGGGACTGGTCACACCTTGCGACGGGGAGGGTGGGGCAGAGGGGCGTGGGGGAGGGTAGAGTACGAGGTGACTGGCAGAAAGTGATAGTGGGCGGGAAAGAGGAGGAAAGCAGCGGAGAAAGGTACCGGCAGGGCGGGGGGCTTTAGGTCAAGCGCTGGATGGCAAGGCTTTGTGCAAGAGAACGCGGGCTAGGCCACTGATCGTGTTTACAGACCTTGGGCTAGCAACTGACCAAGCTATGTGTTCCGCATTGGTGAAACCTAGATTGTTAACCGAAGCTGTAATTGTGAAACTGATTATCTAAATTCTTGTCAGCTTTTATTTACCAAATCCACATGTTTCCGTTTTACAATGGAAAATGGCAATGGAATCTTAAGAAATATCATCACTAAAAATCAAACCACGAGGAAACACATTTGCATAGCAAAGCAAGAAATTCAGGTGCTACAAAGGTGAATGGTTCATTGTTAAGTTTGAGAAGATAACAAAGAAAACCTTGCTTGTTGCAACAGGAAACATAGGAGTGATACCGTAGCCTAGCCAAGGGAATTTGCTGCTGCTACACCAATGATGCTTCCACGTCCAGCATATAAATAAGAATCACTTTGTTATCAGGACAACGTTTTTATTTCGGAATAGTAGCATGGAGAAAGAAAAAAATGGACGACTGTTACGAGATAATTTCATCTCCGTCAAAAAAGGTCACAAGGTTAATAATACAAAAAAACACCAGAAAAAAAGGCATGCGGGGAAACATTCCAGTCTTTTGCAACGTTTCGCAAACAAAAAGAGATCACGTGACAAGAATGGTTAGGCAGAACATGGGAAATAACACTGGGAGAGTCAATGGAAGGCGGCCAAGGCTGAAGACGCCACTGCGGCGAGGGCGACGGCGAGCTTTGTTCTCTTTATTCTAAATCTCATCTTTGTCGAATCTCTGCCGCTTCCACGACGCTAACAGAGTTGCCCTTTCAGACAGCAATATACATAAATAACAAGACGACTTGCAGGAATAATCTGCACCACGTGAAGTCTGAACTTAGGGTAAATATATCAATTCTAGTCATGCGTTCGTTCACGTCCGTCTGTCCGTCTGTCTGTCTATCTGTCCGTTTATCTGTCTGTTTGCCTGCCTGTCTGCCTGCCAGTCTCCTTCCCTCCCCTCCCCTCTTGGCACTCGCACATCCTCTCCCTGGCTCTAAGTGCCACAGCGCCACCCCGAAGGTTAGATCGAATATCCCGATATGCCTCTCGAGACGCAGCAGACCAACGGCACCACTTTCCCGCCACATCACTGGGTAGTTTAAGTGCCACAAACTGTTGCCGGATACGATGCTAGAAAAGACGGTGCAGGATCTGTGGCAATGCAATAAAAATCCTGAATAACTGCATATATGAGAGAGGAAGAGTGTGAAGGAGGGAGAGGGAGAGGGAGAGGGGAGGGAGAGGGAGAGGGAGGAGAGGGAGAGGGAGAGAGAGAGAGAGAGAGAGAGAGAGAGAGAGAGAGAGAGAGAGAGAGAGAGAGAGAGAGAGAGAGAGAGAGAGAGAGAGAGAGAGAGAGAGAGAGAGAGAGAGAGAGAGGGGGCGGGGGGGGAGAGGAGAGAGAGAGAGGGAGAGAGGGAGAGAGGGGGAGAGAGAGAGAGAGAGAAGAGAGAGAGAGAGAGAGAGAGAGAGAGAGAGAGAGAGAGAGAGAGAGAGAGAGAGAGAGAGAGAGAGAGAGAGAGAGAGAGAGAGATGAGGAAAAGGAGAGGGAGAGGTACAAGGACAGGAACAAGGAAAGAGAGTAGGCGTGGGGAACGGGACAAAGAGAGGAAGGGACAAATGAAGAAAGGAGAAGTGAGCGAGATACAAATAGAAAAACAGAAATAGATACAAAGAGATAGAGGGCGAGAGATAAAGGTGGAAAGCATCTCTAGACCAAAAATAAGCGGAATAAAGACGAGCGATAATCAGCAATGCAGGTTACCACATACCACTGACGAAACCATTTCTCTCGCGGTGTTATGCAACAGCGAGGGTCGCCATCCATGCAGATCCAACGGCATTCAAAACAAAGCACTGCCTGATTATATCACTGCTTCTTGGGGTTGACAGATGTTCGACAATATTTAATAAAAACGTATTAAAAATAACGTAAAACGACAGTTTATAAGCACCGAAATGCTACGCCGTCCTTGATGTGGTTTGAGATAACATTGTAATGTGAGAATATTTACCGCTGTACAGACAACATACATGGCCAATGGTAGGTAATGTATACAACTACACTAATGCTTTCTTAGGGAGAAGGTCCGGCAAAGACTGTCAGTTTAGAAGTTAGAAAAGACATGAGAATCTATGACAGAAGTTTTCTTAGATAAAAACTGAACTTGGCACTGACTACTTATTTCGTCTTGTTAAAAAAAAGATTTAATAAACAAGCACAAAAATATCTCGATTTTTCCCTCTCTTTTCGGGATGTTGCCCACGGCCCATGACTGAGCCAGAATCACAGCCCCACCTTGAGTAACTAGCTTCTGTGCCTAAAATACCACAATTATGTAATGTTTTACCAAGAGAAAAACTCAATATCAGTGATTAAAGTTTTAATATCAACACTTTATGAAGCCCCGAGGCAGGTCGTGTTGCCGGGTGTGCACCGAGCGCTCGTTACGGTACCTGCTTCTCGTGCGTAGGCTCTGTGCGCAACACTCAATCGCCCCCCCCCCCCGCCTAGCCCAGGCTGGTTCCACGCACACACACAAAGGACTGGCAGATCAAATAATCCGCCTACGCATAGAAGGCAGAAGCTAAATACACATAGTCATTATAACTACTCCCCTTTTGGACACAGCACTAAGACTGTATTTTTTTTTCTTTTTTTTTCTTTCTTTCTTTACCTTTAGCATAATCCGGCTTAGATGTGTCTTTTTCGTTCCTCATTTTTTTTTGCGCTGATTCGTATATGGTCAGCCATGATGGTCGTCTCTCGGGGGGGGGAAGACAAAACGGCTCTTACATTGGCTGCCGTAGGATGTGCGCGCGCTCATATTAGCTGTATAACTAAACATGACATTTCCCAGCAGGCAACTTGCAGCTGAGTGGTAGAACAGCACAGTCGAGTCATTTGCTTACATCTACATTGTATATTAATAGGCGAGCATAAAGTTACAAACCTCCTCAATTAGATAATACGTGTGTGAGTGTACCTGTGCATATATGTATGTGTATGTGTACGTGAGAGACAGACACAGATAGATAGACAGAAGGATAGATAGATAGATAGATAGATAGATAGATAGATAGAGAGAGAGTGAGAGAGAGAGAGAAAAGAAAGAAAGAGAGAAAAGAGAGAGAGAGAGAGAGAGAAGAGAGAGAGAGAGAGAGAGAGAGAGAGAGAGAGAGAGAGAGAGAGAGAGAGAGAGAGAGAGAGAGAGAGAGAGAGAGAGAGAGAGAGAGAGAGAGAGAGAGAGAGAGAGAGAGAGAGAGAGAGAGAGAGAGAGAGAGAGAGAGAGAGAGAGAGAGAGAGAGAGAGAGAGAGAGAGAGAGTACTTATGCCTGTCTATATTACCATATCAATGCTTACTTTATGCACGCATGCATCACACACCCATTACAGTCTACAAATTCTTATTCACAAATCACGAGCTTTTACCTCTCCCTCCTCCTTTATCGTGACTTCTCCATTACCACCATTAGTCACAAGTCCAGAAGAACCCGAAATGACCTGCAGCCCCCCCCCCTCCCCACACACACACTTTTTCCCTACTTCTTTAACTTCTTCAGTCTTCTTCCACTCCACCTCCACCATTTATCCCCTCCTGCTTCTATCCCATCCCCTCCTTCCCCCTAATTCCATCACTCCCCTTCCTCTTCCTCTTCTACTTCTACCTCCACCCCCTTCCCCCTACTCCTATCCTATTCTCCTCCTCCTCCTCCATCATCCTCTCCCCAACTCCTCTTCCTCCATCTTCATCTTCCTCCTCCTCCTCCTTCTCTCCCAACTCTTGCTCCTCCTCCCCTCTCTCCCACTCTTTTCTTCTTCTTCTTTCTTCTTCTTCTTCTTCTTCTTCTTCTTCTTCTTCTTCTTCTTCTTCTTCTCCTCTTCTCCTCCTTCTCTCCTTCTCCTTCTCCTCTCTTCTCCTCCTCCTCCTTCTCCTTCTCCTTCTCCTTCTCCTCCTCCTCTCCTCCTCCTCCTCTCGCCCACTCCCCCATCGCTACCAGAACAACTAATCACCCTAACGTTAATGTTGCGTCGGGGCGAATGAGGGCCAGGTAATGAGCGCGCACCTTGACCCTTCGTTATTTTCCCCGAATGACCTCCGTCGCCTTCGGGACTTAATGCCTGACTTGCTATGACCTTTGACCAGCCTTACCTGACCACTTCATAATCCTGCCGACAGTGTGTGAGAGAGAAAAGAAGGGAGAGCTGGAGGGAGGAAAAGGAGAGACGGAGAGGGATTGAGAGGAAAAGAGGGGAGGAAGGAAGGAAGGAGGGAGGGAGGGGAGGGGGGAGGGAGGGAGGGAGGGAGGAGGGAGGGAAGGGAGGGAGAGGGAGAGGGAGAGGGGAGAGGGAGAGGGAGAGGGAGAGGGAGAGGAGAGGGAGAGAGGAGAGAGAGAGAGAGAGAGAGAGAGAGAGAGAGAGAGAGAGAGAGAGAGAGAGAGAGAGAGAGAGAGAGAGAGAGAGAGAGAGAGAGAGTCCGGCCAAGAGAACTAGAACAATGATCCCAACCTCCTCACAGAGCAATCCGCTCCGAGCACCGCCGGCCAGAGAACAGTACATAAAAGCGCCGCACCAACGATGAGTAATAAGCGGTTTCGTTAATATTCAAGAGGTCGCTATCAACCGGCGCTGCGACACAAAGTACTTGTTTACCTTCAAAGGTGTTCTTCGTTGCAATAAAATATCACATAGTATGCAATGTAATATTTGCAATGAATAAAATTTTCCCATTCGTCATATAACAATATATGCAACGTTGCATGCAGCATGTCCGTGGTAGAGATGACGGCAATCGCAAGCATTCGAATTCATCAGGGAAGATACATAAATTTACATTATGTTCTAAAATGGATCTGTAATAGGCCTAGGCTCACTCATCATGCACCGCTTCCCCAACAAGAGAAATACAAGCATGCAATATCCCGCTCGTTGTGCGTCGACTAATTGCACGACAGAACAGCATCTGGTGATAAAGACCAAGGAAAGGTTTTCCAGACGTACTTCGAGTGCAAACCAGGAGCGCTCTATCTCCATGCAGATGAACCTCTCATCTGGGCAGCACCAACGAGCCTCGGGTACTGTTAACATCTCTCGGCTGCATCGCAAACATTACCCGAGAGCGAGGCCTGAACGCGAAGCACCGCGTAAGCACTTGCTCCATCTTGATACGGATCGCAATTGAATAAAGGCGACCCGCGCGGGCGTTCCCCGACCCGGCGTAAATCAAAAGCCGACGGACGAGAGCCCGACACTCGGGCCGCGTGTGATGTACAGGCTCAACAGCCGCTCCATCTTGATAAAGATAATGAACGAGCCGGGCATTAGACACCGGACACAACTATAATTTGGAGTGAGTCAAAACACTTAGCCATCAATAACTGCAGCGGTTAAAATCCTCGGCAAACAATGTTTTCCCTCCAGACACGCTTGTGCCTGGACTGCCAGCGCTGTCGATGCGTCCACAGAACAAATAAAGATGGCCATAATTCATGCGAGAAACACGGCTACATAGACCGGCGGGTGAGAAATGGAGACGAGGTCAAGCAAATGCTCTCCTCTGCCTTTCTCCGATCCGATTGTGTGCTCTTGATTTACGATTAGCCAGACAACATTGACATGTAAATATATGTAAAGGTTTCTCTAGTGAATATATACATACATACATACATACATATACACGAGTAAATATACATTTATTCGCTCATATATATTTATATACGTACTGTACATACATACTTACATACATCCATAAATGTACGGTATATTTATATTTATATCTATATCCATATCTATCAATCTATCGATGTGTGAGTGAGTGAGTGAGTGTGAGTGAGTGTGAGTGGTGTGTGTGTGTGTGTGTGTGTGTGTGTGGTGTGTGTGTGTGTGTGTGTGTGTGTGTGTGTGTGATGTGTAAAGTGTGTGTGATGTGCGTATATACATATAAATGTAAATACATATATATATGTAAATACACACACACACACACACACACACACACACACACACACACACACACACACACACACACACACACACACACACACACACACACATATATATATATATATATATATATATATATATATATATATACATGAATACAATATACATGTATACATAAATACATATATATACTTATGTGTGTGTGTGATGAAAGAGAGAGAGAGAGAGAGAGAGGAGAGAGAGAGAGAGAGAGAGAGAGAAGAGAGAGAGAGAGAGAGAGAGAGAGAGAGAGAGGAGAGGAGAGAGAGAGGGAGAGAGAGAGAGAGAGAGAGAGAGAGAGAGAGAGAGAGAGAGAGAGAGAGAGAGAGAGAGAGAGAGAGAGAGAGAGAGAGAGAGAGAGGAGAGAGAGAAGAGAGAGAGAGAGAGAGAGAGAGAGAGAGAGAGAGAGAGAGAGAGAGAGAGAGAGAGAGAGAGGAGAGAGAGAGAGAGAGAGAGAGAGAGAGAGAGAGAGAGAGAGAGAGAGAGAGAGAGAGAGAGAGAGCATGTATGTATGTATGTATGCGCGTGTTCGTGCGTGCGTACGCGAGTGTGTGCGCGCGTTTGTGTAATCTCAAAATCTAATGCTCGCAGAACCTCTCCTGGATCGGATCCCTCTGACTTCGCTAAAACCAACCTGGAAATTCACCAATCCACCAGCCTGAACCACGCAGTCTGGCTGTCGCTGTCAATCTTCCACAGACTGCGGAGGATCGTGTCTCCCCGCCCGTAAATAATGCTCTCCCGTCCACTGATTCTCGGAACAGACGTGGACGCTCACTATACATCCTGAACCGTGAGCGATACATCAGCCAATCAGCCGCCCTTATTATGGGTAATTCGGGCCGCTTAATAACGGTTGCCTGCGCTTTCAATTACGGCCATAAATAAGCCTCTGATAAATGCGTGACCCTCGGAAGAGTCATGAGTAGCCAAGCGTGGAACCAATTATGTCAAATCTACGCTGGTCATTACAGCTAATAACTATTAATTGTCATTACAGTACACTTCTGTATCATAATTACAAACATGCAAGGAGGCATTGTTAGCAGAAGAGGTAAAAAAGGCGCATGACGACCCGCGCACGGATGCCTTTCCCAAGCCCGGGCACAGACGAGCGCGCCCTTCCCGCCCCAGGGGCATCGCGCTCATGCCGCGCCGTGACCCACTTTCCGCCATTGTCCCCGGGGATTTGTGCAACTCTCACGGTGCCCTCTTCGCCGTCGCGGACTGCGCGGAGGATCTTCGTCCTCTCACCGCGCGGGCATGCCACGCCCCAAATGCCATGGCAAGGTGGTAGACTAAATGTTAATAATAATGATAATAATAAGAATAATATTTGTAATAATAATTACAATAATAATTATAATGATAATGATTATAATGATAACAATAACAATGATAATGGTAATGATATTGGATATAAACATGATGATGATGATGGTAATGGTAATGATGATGATGACGTTGACGATGGTGATACAGTGATAATAATGGCAAGAGTGGCACCACGATGAGAAGATGATGATGATGATGATGGTGATGATGATGATGATGGTGATGATGATGATGATGGTGGTGATGATGATGATGATGATGATGTGATGAACAGCAACTACAACAATAAAATCAATAACAAACACAGAAATATCAGTAATAGTAATAATACTAATACCAATAATATCTACTGTCCTGTTCAATTCACTGAGCTTTGTAAGAAGACGTAACTAATACACACACACTGAACACAGAACGAGCCAAAGTAATATTCATTTCTCACTGTACTCTTAACCCCACCGAAACCCCCAAACAATTTACCTATTCGTCTAATTTTTCTTGCAATAATAAACTACGCATGGAACTGAAAGCATCACATGCACTTGAATGCGTGCGAGTGCTTCCGCGCTGCCTTGCGTGCGCTACCTTTTTCACGCACACCAAGCGCTTTCAAATTCTGCTTTAAATAGCAACGGCCCATTACCTGGAGGGCGAAGTCTGCTAATTGATGTCCTGTCTGAGAGGTGAACAGAGTGCCTAAATAATGAACTCGTCTGCTCGCCCGAATGAAAACATCACCTTGCGAGCGGCTGCGTTTTGCCTGATCATATCGGCGAGTAAAGAACTTGTATTTTGACGAAGGTTTGGGGGCTAGCGTTAGCAGAGGGGCTTGGGAAGATTTCCCTTCATGATGTCCGGGACGAAAGGGAACTTTGCAAAACCCAAATTACCATAGCGTCATGCTTAATCATTATAAAGGTTTATATAAAAAAAAAACTGACCAGACAGTGAAGCGCAAGTATTTCCTAAACGCCCTGCACAGCAAACGTTCTAAGGTTGTGCATCGAATAATACACATACAACCCCCCTCCCTCCTCCCCCCCCCCCAAAAAAAAATGTGCTGAAATGCTGGTCCCAGAAACTCAAGGAATCGATTAAATGCTGATTCTAGAACAAAATCACAGACATACATCACCAAACGTCGTAATCATCAGAGCTGGACGCACCAAATTAGTGTAACGTCACCAACGTACCTGAAAGAAGGAAAGTGAAAATTTAGTATTTGAAAAAAAAGTTCCTACCAAACAATAATTCTAAAACAAAAGAGGAGAATTTTACTCAAAAAAATCATGTGAGATAAAATGTTCTTCGTATGCAATCTGTTTGAGATAACTTTTACAGTACAAAAATATTAGTATAATGTATCAGTGGTTTGTTTACATATGATGAACTACATGAAACTTATGATTCAAGTACAGCTAACTTACTAAAAAAATGTGATATCCTTGGTGTACTTGCTAGAATTCCCCGGTAAATGACGTTATCGAGGCATATTATTAGAATTCTTTCCTAATTACCTTTTACTTCGTAAGCCTTCAAGCTAGAGAGCAATGCGATTAATTTCTCTGGAACCTTCCTTCTAATAGCTTCCTCTTTACAATGAACAGTAACTCAAATCGATCTTATCTATACCTGTTAAATCTTAATCACAATATTCTGATTCACGAATGAGAAATGGCTTCGAATATTTACACTCGATTGCCATGGGTGTACCGTTTTTTTCCTTATATAAATCAAGAATAAAACTTATATCAGTCCAGTCTATACAGCATCAAAAGTTTTGAAAACATCAGCTAGGTATTAGAAAAAGGATACAAAACAGAAATAAAACGTGGAAACACCCATCAAGCTTCTTGTACTCGCCATACATATTATATATCATTTCATTTATAAAAAGACAACAACCTCCCCCCTTAAAAAAAAAAAAAAAAAAGAGGCGGCACTGCATATTCCGATCCAGCATACTGCATTCCCAATCGTTCCATTTCGGTCTCATATACCAAAAACACTGGCTTTATCTTCTGTTATCTGAACTTCGACATCTGGGAAAAAGCCAAGAAAAAAATAATAAAGAAAGAAAAAATAGAGATATCAGAAACAAACTGTTGAGGTCCGATTTCACATCTGACCGAGGAGGAATTCTGAGGTATCGTCGTGTAAGTAACTGGGAAATATGAAGACAAAAAAATGGAATCCCTTTTAAAGAAAGCAAAGGGCGCTATAAAAAACTGCATTTACAACGGAATATTTGAATTATCACTTACAACAACATCCAAGAAAGGGATAATTACAAATACATTACCATAATTATGTTAATTTACATGTAATTTATCGGCAGCTTTTTAAAATACGAAGCATGAATAATGTATAAATGTCAAACCAACATCCTATGCAGTCTCATATACAGTTAGCCCTTGAAATACTGAGTTATAGAACAATAGATTGTCCAGGTAAAATAACATCTTTTTAAAATACTAAAATATAATGAATGAATGTTAAATGAACAACCCATTCAATATCATATATAACTTTCACTTAAATTGCAGAATCATCAAGAACCCTATATTTCTCCAAAAGAAAAAAATATATATATTGAAAATTACAAAAATAAAATGTCCGACCGCCACACAATTTCAGACACGAAACATATCGATTCGAGATAAGCGGGATGTCCCAATCACACAAAGACTATAAATGACTCGACCGAAAGGGAGAATGGGAGGGTGATCAGCCAGCCAGATAGGAGTAAAGCTGGATGGATGATATGTAAATGATTTCGCTAGATGAGGCAGTATTATGTGGTTAATCTATCCGAAGAGAAGCGTGGGCGAGTTGATGGCCTCGTTAGGTCGCAAAATGGAAAAGCGAAGGCTGGGATGCGCACAAAGAACACAAGCAGGCAACCGATCACTTGTTGGCCCGTCGAGGGTTTAGCGGGGATGGGCCCGACCTGTTCGCGAGCGAGAAGAAAAAGGGCGGATGGAGAATTTCTACGTTTTTAAGTTACGGGGCATCGATGTCCAAAAAAATATTCTGATTACGGGACATAAAGAAACAGGAAAAAAAGATAAGCTACGAGATTTGTGTATTAAACAGTTTTCAGTGAATATGTCCATGTCATTCTCACAAACGAAGGGGCATGGACATCTTTCTTGATCATTATTTTCAAACTACCGAATTTGCCACGCACAATATTCACTTCTGTTCGACTAAATGCACGGGGAAAGAAAATAAACTAACGATTAAGTAACTGAAGTCGGAAGACAAGGAGTAGAGAGAACAAATAGCGAGCTGAATCATAAATGAACTTTAAAATATTCGAAATTAATTGACTTAACTGACAGCATCTGCAAAAAGTGGTTGAATAAACAACAAAAAAACAACAACAAAAATATCCTTCACCAGATGTTCCCCGCACACACTGAGCGAGACAAGAACACCAGCCCAGAGAGTCCCTTCTGATGTGCATGGTGAGGCTCCCCCGCCGAGGGACCGGAGAGCATTAAGCCTTGTTTGGTGTTTATGTTATGACTGCCCCCAAGATACTCTACGGATAAAGAGCTGGAGGGAGAAAGCGGAATAGCATGACGTAGGTCCAAGGAAAAACGCGCGGGGCTCGGGTTCTCCCCTCGTCGCACTCCCCTGCGAAGCGTAATAAGGCACGAGGCGAGAGAAAACACGCGAGGGCTCATGAATGCGCGCAAACCAGTTTCGCTCGGGTGTTCATGAGAGGTGATGGAAAAAAGGAAGGAAACTGAAAGGATGAGGCCAAGGGTGTCCACATTCCTTCTCCAGCTCGGCCGGCGCGGGGCAGGGCCGTAATGGAGAGCGTGCTTCACCTCCTTTGGGCTGCGATGACATCACAACAAACATAGCTGTTTGACTCCATGTTTATTAACTGGTAACGTGATACGGCCACGTCGGTTTAAGTGCTTTCGTTAAGAACTTTGCTGTGTTGATAGCATTAAAGAAGACATGAAGCAGCATCTACAATTGCGAAACATTTTTAAATCAGGCATGCTGTTATATGGGTCAGGTCTTGATATATGTAATGGGTATTTGCATAACCCCATGGTATGGACAATAAGATTAAACTTGAGAATATATTTCAGTGTAAGAGTGCAATGTTGCGTAAAAAGAGAAAACTCACATGCGACCAAATACCGAAATATTTCACCGAATGTAAAAAAATACAAGCATGAAGATATATCATGATATATTTCAATACGTACATATTCCACGGCCATAAATGCCGAAAACGAAAGTTCTTACCTCGATAAAATATATCTTTTACTCGAAATCTCAAGCATGTATTTCTGGACTTTTGGAAAGCTCCGTAAGCAAAAAGGCAGTGACTGGATTGTGTAAAACAGGATGTTAGACAATCCCTACGAGCTGGTGATTAAGCCATCCCGCACCCCGCAGCCTGGCAACCACCTCGCTCGCTATGCATCACACTGATTCGTCCAGCCTCCTCTCCGCAGCGGGAATGACCGCATTGTCACGATCCGCAACGGTTTCGGGGAGGAAAAAATCGTTCCGTCGGTCACTCCCACAGGAGAAGAGTTCAAGCCGTCGCGCATCCGCCCCGGGAGGAGGGAGGAGGAGGAGGAGGAGGAGTGGCGGGGAGGGAGAAACTCATCCCTTCGTGAGGAGATTCCGATCTTCCTCCGACGTGAAATGAGCCGTGTCCGGCCGTGCCCCCCGGAGACTGCTTACGAACCGACATCGATGCACACTATCAATAAAACATTTTTTCGATGTTGTAGATTTTCAACCGAGGGATCGTCGGAAGCAGTGTGTGTGTGTGTGTGTGTGTGTGTGTGTGTGTGTGTGTGTGTGTGTGTGTGTGTGTGTGTGTGTGTGTGTGTGTGTGTGTGTGTGTGTGTGTGTGTGTGTGTGTGTGTGTGTGTGTGTGTGTGTGTGTCGAGGGAGGAGAAGAGATCGGTAATCCAGTTAAGTTTATCCCGAGTTATACTGACGCCTGCATTATACAGTTGCATTAGGTTATCATTTAGTAAGCTGACGGCCTTTGACCTCGCGGATCCCTCTCATCAGTACGTTGTTTTGCAACATTTCATGAATGAATTGTTTTGCGCCTATTTCTCGCGGGATTCTCACTACCTACTACCGCCGCTGTACTTCTATCGAGGCCTTTAAATTTCTCTCCGCCGTAAATTCCTAGTAGCATTTTTTTTCCTGGGGGGGGGGGAGATCTACGTCTGCGTCCTTTTAACGGCATGCCTACATCCCTTTGTTCTTCTACCCAATCTTTGTTCCAGGCCATTAACGTCTTTCCACTCCGGCCCGTTTCTCACAGATCGGGATGAGTGCACAGAAGTTGACCCAAAACACCACTCCATCTCCTTTCCACCTCCAGCAAATACGTGATTCCAACGCGAAGTGCATTGACACGCTGCGAATCATGAATGGCCACGCACATAGTGAGTTCCATTCCATCTCCGACCGCACGATAAACTTCCAATATTTCACGACGGCGCCCATGGCCTCTCGATCCCACCCCGCGCGCCCTCCTCGACAGCCCTCTTCTGGGTGTTGATGACGTGTTGTCTCTCTCCTCGGTGCGAAACCTGACCGACTGAACCTACGAAAAGCAGACAAAGAAACCTCGCTCGGCCAACGTGATAATGGAGGTGATTCTTTTCGCAGAGACGCGCCATATCTCTCG
>NW_020871140.1:300555-308055 GCF_003789085.1 Penaeus vannamei
GTTAATTGTAAGGGTCAACAATATTTGATTATACAGAATACTAATTTGCAGATTCTTGCTGAACGATGAACTGCAATAGAATTATCTTGTTGAATAATATACTACTTCTAACTGGGCGCTGGTACGAGAATTATCTGCTGCTTGACATTTACGCTGAACTATGTGAAACAGAATTGCCAGTTATGCAGGATATGCAATTATTAAGTTCATTATTTCACAATTGTTAATCACGTCTGATTCCTCATTTGTCATTTCTTATTGATTTCTATAATTATCTCCTCGTGAAAATCTATTTAACAAATGTGAGTGAAAATGTGGTATTATCATAAATATTCTTTCAGGAACCTGTATTGTGATTGTATCTATTAGCAAGAGTTTTTGAATTGCATTCATTTGCCAACCTTTTACTTGTGTAAAATTTATTTTGAATATTTTCAGGAGTATTTTATTTAGTAAAATATGAATTCATGGGTCGGTTGTAATATTGTACATTTTATAATGTTTTCAGTAAGCAGAGGTATTTCATTATTACTGAATTCAACATTTTGAGATCATGGTATAATCTTGTATATCTTATAAGCAAGCATATAGCATATATGATTTTTACAAGTCCAATCCCCCCCCCCCCCAATACATCATGTTACACAAAGTGTTTTTATAAGTGCACAAAACAATTCGGAAAATATTCATAATTACAAATTATGACGTTATTCATATTCATGAAAAGCTTGTCAAAATAAACTATAAACTAAGATCATTCCTAGTGATAACAAATACGTTATAAACTCCATGCTCTCTGCATATTCCCATCCCCAGTCACCTGATCTTCGTTCACAAATATTCATAAATGCAGTCAGCACTTCCATGTCATGCAGTTCTGCATGACATGCATGTCTTTCGTTATCAAATATATGTAAAGTTTATTCCGAGTCTCATGATTATCCACATTTGAAGTTTCATACTGAAATGAATAGCAAATATTAGCCACTCGACTGTTTAATGGGAACTGAAACATAAAACGAACACCCAGGGAGCAACCGCCTCTTTCATGAAGGGTCCGCCTCCACGCACCGCGGCGAGGGGATCGCGAGTGCTTCACAATGCACCCTTATAGTATGGCTCTCTTTTTACAGCGGCTTCCCTAGGGCGCTATTATAAGCAGGGTCTTGCACAACGCCAGCGTATCACTTGGACGTTTACAGTGTAGTACTATAGCCAGATCTTTAAACAGCAACAGCACGGCCATTGTCATAATCATCTGGCCTTTCACAACTCACAACTATCATTCAGCTCTGCGTGCACCGGCAACACTAGGAAGCTTTGTATTGCGGAAAATATGGGGCTTTTAAAACGCGAAGATGGCACAGCTGACGCTGAGAAAACAGCTGCACAGGTGATTCGCCTAACTGAATATGCTCCCTCCCCCAGGCTCTGCCTTTAACATCTCACGGGCCCCTCCCCTTCTCCCCTTCTCCCTCCTTATCACAACGCGCCCCCCGCGGACAACCATCAACACTGACTCATGTGAGAATTAGCGTGGTCATGCGCGGACACCTGGGAGTGCATGACGCACCATCTCGGATCGTGACCACACATCTGCCTCCATGCACCTCCCGTTCATCATCAGTCAGGCGCATGATGGATCATGCTGGATCATGGAGAGATTAACATCTGCATGGTCAACCAGTCATGCGCCGTCACAATCACTAAATCATCCATGCAAGAAGTCTTCATCACAACAGAAATACCATAACGATTCGATCATTTTTTCCCTTTTCGTAAATATCTGATAAAATGCAACAACAGCGAAGGAAGACAAAACAAAAGTGATAAAGAAAACCGGCAAGAATAAAGTCATCATGCATTATACCGATACTTCGTGAGACCAAAGACAAATTGCCGAACTTGCAATCAGCATGCAGGGCCGTTTGTCGATCTGTCATCATCCGACACCAGCAATACATGCACACATATATAAACACATCATGCCTTGTCTACTAATCCTCTTTATAGCGAGAATGGCAAGCAGCAGATGTTTTCCTTGGGGGAAAGTGATATACCATGATCACTCTCCTAAAAAGGTCCCCTAGCCCTTTCTTGCAATACAGTAAGGGTCGGCTTATCCACGTCGACACACTACACAAAGCCCTTTATCACTGCGGTATGAAAAGCACACAAACAACCCTCACCTGTCCGCCTAGCCCCCCTCCCTCCCCCCTAAAAAAAGAAAAATCTACCCAGTTTGTTTCGTCTCTGAGCTCGAAAAAAGAACGTGGGTCGACGCGAGTGGGTTTCGCGAGCGCAACGAAGGAGAGAGCGCATAAACCCGCGCGGGACAAGTGACCTCGCAGCGGGACGGGAGGTGAGCGCGGACCCGACATTAGATTCCTTACTGGAATGGCAAGCTGGCCGACGGTGGGGAGGGAGGGGGAGGAGGATGGGTGATGGATGGGGGGAAAGAGGGAGAGAGAGGGAGGGAGACAAGGAGAAGGAGAGGGAGAGAAAGAGAAAGAGAGAGAGAGGGAGAGAAGAAAAGAGAGAGAGAGACAGAGAAAGAGAAGTAGACAGATGAGCAACAGCCAACCGATCACATCAACCTTCACATCCGCCCGTTTGTTTACATTCCGACGGCCTCCGATCCCAACCCTTCCCAGCGACGGTCGTCCGGTCGAGGGTTCCTCCAGCCTTCCACAAACACCGCCAAGCCTCCTCGCCGCTCACGGGCCGGTCGTGAGAGCAACGGCACGACCCGCGGCTGCACGGAGAGCTGCAACGACGCGACGTTTATGGCGAACTCCGAGAGGAAAGTTGTGGACACGACCTTTCTCTTTGCGACACCCCGGAACATATGGCTGTCGATAATGCAGTCTTTGTTCGAGTCTTAGACACTTCTCGCATTCTGTGTTTTTTATATTTATTTATCAAGGAGTAACGAGTAATGGTGATGATAAAGCTACGGAATGCATTATCAAACATAACAATAGTAAGACTATTAGTAATCAAAATAAAGTGCAGACAGCAATAATAATAATAATAATAATAATAATAATAATAATAATAATAGTAATAATGATAATAATAACACCACTAATAACAATGATTATTACAATTATGATAGTTGCCATAATTATACACTTGCAAGAGCAGTATCACTGATAGCAGCGATACTAACAGTAAGAATTTTAATAATAATATTTGAAGTCTCAGTCAATCTGTATTACCTGCATCAAAGCTGTAATCTATCTTTAATAGTAATAACAGTGATAATAACATTAATAATAATAATAATAATTATTATTATTATTATTATTATTATTATCATAATAATAATAATTATTATTATTAATATATAATAATAACAGCAACAATTATTAATAACAATAACATTATTACTATTGCTGTTTTTATCATTATTACCAAGGTTATCATCATCATCATTATCATCATCTTTATCAACATTACTATTGTAATTATCCTCATCATTATTATTACCATTATCATTATCATTAACAGCATTGTTATTATAATCAATATCATTATCATCATCATCATAATCATTTCTATCACTATTATCACGGGCATAAGCATCATGACTATCTTTTTTTCATAATGACAATAAGTTCTTCAACGATTATTATTATGAAATTGACAATAAATTCTTCAACGATTATTATTATGAAATTATCATTATCATTCTCACAATAACAGATTTGAGACAAGAATAAATATAAAAAGAAAATGAAACAAGGAGAATGATGGTCTTAATAACAATTGAACATTCAAAATTTCAGCATTTTATACAAAATCGTAATAACAAAATAAATGAATCGTAATGCGGTAATAACAGCTGAACGCTCAGCATTTCAGGGTTTCCATAAAAAAATACAAAAGAAAATAATTAAATATATTCACGTTAACCTGTGCATCAAAATCTCATTCCATTTTCGTAATGAACAGCTTCACGCACGAGACGAAGCCGACGCTAAACGAATCGGGCGAGAGATGCACTCGGATAGGGAGAGATAGAGAGAGGAGAGGGAAAGGAGGGGAGGGAGAGGGGAGAGGAGAGGAGAGGGAGGGAGGGAGGGGTGGGAAGGAAAGAGAGAGAGAGAAAGAGAGAGGAGAGAGAGAGAGAGAGAGAGAGAGAGAGAGAGAGAGAGAGAGAGAGAGAGAGAGAGAGAGGAGAGAGAGAGAGAGAGAGAGAGAGAGAGAGAGAGAGAGAGAGAGAGAGAGGGGGGGGGGGAGGAGAGGAGAGGGAGGGAGGGAGGGAGGGAGGGGAGGGAGGGAGGGAGGGAGAAAGAAAGAGAGAAAGAAAGAGGTGGAAGACATGAAGATAACACTTTATAACATCCTTTTTCGAACTTGACATTAACTCAGACCATCTACATATCAAGAAAAGTTGATCTGATTCGGCACTGCAACGAGAGGGGAAAAAATAATGAAATTATTTACAATCAAAATGTTGCAAATCTCTGTCTGATTTAGGATGCATTTACTGTCAAGCCTCAGTGATTTCACGTTCAATATTTATTAGGCCTTGCCAACGCCCGTCCACGCAGGTCACTGGCCCGAGCTTCTCTCCAGGTGTTCCAACTACACGGGATGGTCGGGCCGGGCTGCGTGTGCTCCGCGCGCCAAGGAAACTCCTTTTGCATCGCAGCGCTCAGGAGTTTCCTGGGCTTGTACTTCGTCTATATATTTAAACATTTCTTTGTTTATTTTTGTTTTTAAATTATTATTTCCAGGTGAATATGGTGATTGAGAAAAAAAAATCATTTCACGGAACGTAATATGCAAATGAGGCTCTTATTTCGATGTACACAAGTTTTTTTTTTTTACAGACATATATAAATATTGTAAGAAACTAGACTTTCCAACAGGATGAAACTAAAACGGGAAAAGCCAAACGAACTACATGTATTATACATTACTTGGGCATCTTACTCCCACGTTTAACCTACGCGAGCAAGACCTTTAAATTCCACGAAAAAATGCAGAGAGATTTTCTAAAACACTTAAAGCTAAGGTCGTGACCAATGACTAACCGAACTCTTCTAGCAATGAGGAAAAAACAAGACAAAAAATACACGTCATAAGAAGAACTGACGGGGAAAAAGATGGGTTCATTTCCCGTCCACATTCATTTGTAAAAAAAGGAAAAAAAAATCACGACTCATCAATCATATAAATCAAAAGCCTCAGAAGGTACATCCGAAAGAAGGCGAAAGAGAGAGAGAGAGAGAGAGAGAGAGAGAGAGAGAGAGAGAGAGAGAGAGAGAGAGAGAGAGAGAGAGAGAGAGAGAGAGAGAGAGAGAGAGAAGAGAGAGAGAGAGAGAGAGAGAGAGAGAGAGAGAGAAAGAAGAGAGGAGAGAGAGAGAGAGAGAGAAGAGAAGAAGAGAAGAAAGAGGAGAGAGAAGGAGAGGGAGAGAGAGAGAGAGAGAGAGAAGAAAGAACGAAAGAGAGGGAGAGAGACAGAAGGAGAGGGAGAAAGAGAGAAAGAGAGAAAGAGAGAGAGAGAGAGAGAGAGAGAGAGAGGAGAGAGAGAGAAGAGAGAGAGAGAGAGAGAGAGAGAGAGAGAGAGAGAGAGAGAGAGAGAGAGAGAGAGAGAGAGAGAGAGAGAGATAAACGAAATAATTACGGGTTCTCCTTCCTCAGGACGGCGGAGGAATCCCACAGTGTTCAAGCGCCGCCTTCAAGAAAGAGCCGACATGATGCGGTCCGACTCGAGCGACACAATGCTAGGCGTCGCGGCACACCCCGCTACAACCCATCCGAAGCACGACCTTAAACTTTATAAACCTCCGCTACGATATTTTCTCTCTCTCTCTCTCCCCCTCTATCTCTCTCTCTCTCTTTCTTCTCTCCTTCTTTCTTCTCTCGCTCTTTCCCTCTTTCTTCTCTCCCTCATTCCCTCTTTCTTCTCTCCTTCTTTCCCTCCCTCTCTCTTCCTCTTCTTTCTTCTCTCCCCCTCTCTCATCCTTCTTTTGTCTTTCTCCCCCTCTTTCCCCCTTTCTTTTCTCTTTCTCCTCTATCTTACTTCTTCCATTTCTCCCCCTCTCTCTCCCTTCTTCTCTCTTTCTCTCTCCTTCCTCTTCCTTCTATCTCTCCCTTTTTCTCTCTCTCCCTCTTCTTCCCCCACACTTTTTTCCCTCTTCCCTCCTCTATCCCTCCTTCCGTCTTCCTCCCTCTCTCCCTCTCCTCTCTTTCCTTGTTTCTCTCTCTTTCCCCCTGGCGAACCTAACCCTGTAACCCTCCCTGCCCTCCCCTGCCCCTCCTAAGCAAATGTCAGGCATATGTATGAGGTGTGTCTACGTGTGACCTTACCCCGCCGGGTCACTTGGCTGCAGCAGGGGGCACGAAAGCGTCCTCGGCCTTTGTGCGGTTCTTCTAAATCTAATTCAATATCACATTATCGCCTTTGATAACGGCCCACAGCGGAGAGCTCTACAACGCTGAAAAGCCGAATGACCGGGTGGGTTGATCTCGATCGTGAGCGTGGAAGGCGATAGGAATCAAAGAAATAAAAGCGATGTTTATCTGGCTACAGCAGTGATAATGGATTTCGGATAACTCACATTGCAACTCAACATGGCATTTCGCAGCGGGGAGCACGCACTTGAGTGGGAGAACAACATGACTTTGCCATTTATTTATACCTACACTTTACATTACGGAACACATAAATCTCTGTAGTAAAATAAATAAATATCAGCTATACACACACAAACATATAAGCGCAGCACACACACACACACACACAGCCATTTACTAAATCCTAGTACTTACACCAAGACACGTACACACACATATATGAACACACACAATTACTTGATTCTACAAAGCGCCCTGTAGTTGTGGTAAAAGGTGAACTCTACAGAGTACATGTCCTTGGGGCAAGTACCATTCAATGCGGACCGGCCAATTAATTTCATCTAGCTTTTAAAATACTGTATAAATTTCGCATCCTATTTGCTGGTGCTGTTTCTTACGCGCGTTCAGACTGTCTGATTTTACAACTCTATATTCAGTGCATAAACTGACAAGGCAGTAAAAGCAAATGCCTGTAAATACGAGATAGGTTTTCAATTCTCATATAGCCCGAGAGCAAATATTATTGCGTTAAACGAAACCGTATAAAATCGGCTTTGAATGATCACATTATCATCACTACCATTAATATGAAATAAGAATGGCGATCGTCAACAGGCCTTCGAAGGGACGCAACATGACGGCGGCATCGACCTTAAGGCGTGGTCCGACAAGGGTCATGCCCGCCGACATTTCTATGGTTTAATGGGCTTTACAGGTCCATGTTAGCATCGGTGAAAATGTCATTCCGTGGCCTCCGTCTTGTAAGAAATATCCTGAAATGGTGGCGAGAATATAAAATTAAATTTTTCAAATGACGATCAGTACTGTAAACATTCCCGGGCATCATTTCATGCGAAAATATTTTTTTGATATTTGAAATAAGGCGAACAAAATCATGATAAATTCCTT
>NW_020871140.1:323055-335555 GCF_003789085.1 Penaeus vannamei
CGGCGGGGCCGAGGGGCCGGGTATGGGTTTCGCTTATCTGGGCTACAAATGCGAGCTACATACTTGCATATGTTAACATAGACTAATCCCATATCACTTACACAAAGGTTACTAAGGTTTACAATCGTAATAATGTAACAGGCACACAATATGTGTGCGTGTATACACACATACAGGCATACATACACATATACACATATATGGATATAGATGGATGGTTGAATGGATGGCTGAGTGGGTGGATTGACGGATGGATGGATGGATAGGTAAATAGATAGACAGATATGTATATGTATGTATGTATACATAAACATATATATATACATACATACATACACAAAAACATATGTGTGAGGAAATACGGTTCACAGTATATGGGTGTGTAAAATAGTGTCTCCCATTATCAAGACAAAGACAAATCTGCACGAACTGCATAGTTCCCGCAATGGGCAACACTAATCAATCAGCGCCCATACTTAGTGGGGTGACGCACCCAGCCGCAGTGCCCATGGCCCACCACGCCCACACTGTTAGCTGTGACTAGTAAGTGATATTAACATGTTACACCGCCAAGCATCGTGTGACTGACGGATAGCAAGTGACGAGAGATACTGGATACGTTGGACCGCGTCGGCTTCGAAAAATTGTTACAGACATCCTGATACTACTATATCAGCTAGATACACACACACACACACACACACACACACACACACACACACAACACACACACACACACACACCACACACACCACACACACACACACACACACACACACACACACCAAATATATACACATACTCTCTCTCACACAGAGGAAAAACATTCATAATAAATCATATTTTCGGATAATGTTAATTGCATACACAATATAACCAGAGCCTTGGTGGGACTGCTGGAACCGCCGCGAGACCTCTTAACCAAGCCATATGCCGCTTGTGCCCTTATGCCTTAAGGTCAGTAAGGACAAGGGCGTGGCAGGTGGAGCCGCATTTCGCGATTGCAAAGTCGATCTATGCAATTAATCTCGCAACAGTCCGACGGGATACCTTCTGCAACCGGCAGCATGACCCACCAACATTATCGTTCAAGTAAACATGTCCGATGGCGACTGATGCCCCGATAACTGATAGCTCAATTTGGCCCGACGGGAGAAGGGGGGCGGAGATAGGGAGACTGGGAAAGCAAGAAGAGAAAGGGAGGTAGAAGGACTGATAATAATGAAAGGGAGACGGAGATAGGGAGATTGGGAAAGCCAGAAGAGAAAGGGAAGTAGAAGAACTGATAATAATGAAAGGGAGACGGAGATAGGGAGATTGGGAAAGCCAGAAGAGAAACGGAGATGAAAAGCAAGAAGAGAAAGGGAACTGATAATAATGAAAGGGAGACGGAGATTGGGAGATTGGGAAAGCCAAGAAGAGAAAGGGAAGTAGCGAGAACTGATAATAATGAAAAAGAGAGAGGAGATAGGGAGATGGGAAAGCAAGAAGAGAAGGGAAGTAGAAGAACTGATATAATGAAAGGAGAGACGGAGACAGGGAGATAGGGAAAGCAAGAAGAGAAAGGCAAGTAGAAGAACTGATAATAATAATAGGTTCATAAGGTTGGATCTCTCTGTTCTAATCTCCCTGCCTCCCCCCCTAAAGACAAGGAGAAACCCTGGGCGACCACATCCAGAGTCCGAGTCATTCTCAGGAGGAAGGAGAAAGGAAAGAAAGCCAGAAAGACATTGTACTATACTTTTTTCTTTTCTTTTTTTTTCTTATCGACGGACAGTTGTACTTGGAAGTCTAGCGATCACTTGAAGATATGCACCTTGTCCGAGCGAAAATTTACATATCCGAATATGTCTGCGTCCGAATGAATACATAAAATATATATATGACCAAGGCGTCCGAATGTCTGCATTAATCCAAATGTTCGAATCAATGCATGTAAAATAAACATACCCAACAAATCGGAATTGAAATCCAACTACCACCAATCTAAAAAAATGTTTTTTTTTGCGAAAATGTAAAATAAAAGGACACGGAGAGAAAGGGCAAGAACGGGAAAGCGTGTTTGTCCACATGTAATGATTATGTTCCGCGGAGACCATCATTTTTCTTTACTTTTTCAAAAACTGAAGTCTTGAACCGTTCCAAAAATAGCGAGTTGTACGTGTAAGGAAATTCCTCAAATGAACTTCGAATGTCGGAAAGAGAATTCCTTGGTGGAATTTCATATATTACCAAAATGAAAACCATGACCGTCTGCCGTAGCTATGAGATGTCAACGACCGGAAAACGTTTATAAAACAAACACACGAAGCACAATCAGTCGAAAAAAAATCGAGAAAATCGCCCAGTACACACGTGCTGCAGGCGACGTTGCGGGGCTACCAGTTCCGAAGGCAAAGGGCAGCCGAGGGAAGGGCAAGAGAAAAGTGGATCGGAAACAGGTCGGAGGGGCAAGCGCTGAGCAAGAGCAGGACGATACAGGCACATGTAGAGCAGGTCAAGAGGGCTGTAAAGATCATGAGGTGGAGTATGAAGAGAGAGAGGAGGCAGAGAGGCAGACAAGGGAGGATGGTGAAATAAGAAAAGGAGAAACAAAATGAGTAGCCAAAACTAAGGAAAATAACCTATACGAAATCCTCCAAGTCTAAGGAGTACTCATTACGCAACGTTTCTCAGGCGAGCTTATCATAGGCATCAGCTGACAAAAGGTTATCCGGAGATCTATCAAGCCTTCCCCGATATTTGAAAGTTGAAATGCCTCCGGTGGTGGTCCTGCCGTCGCCGCCGAGATGATGATGGCCGCGTCCATTTGAGAACGCGTCACGTCCTCGCCGCTCTAAATCATGGCGGCCCGGTTAATAAGTATCCGAAACACGATTACTCGGGCTCTACACTCGACGCGGCCGCTAAATCAGTCTCTAATCTCTCCCGCATCCTTTCCCTAACCCTCGCACCGCCTCGCACTCGAGCAAAGGATGAGTCCAGAAATAAGTACATTTCCTTTCCCGAAGTCAGGATTCTTTCTCATTTTTTCAATTATCTTTATGAAGTCTGTAAGCATACCTAGTCATCAAAACCCATGTCATCAAACATGGCTTCCTCATAAAAATTCTTATGATATGGACTACATACGTGAGTCCAACTTATATATCCATTTAAAATTCTCTCCTTTTTTTAAACATCAAACTATTTTTATGTCCGTTTATTCATTAAAGACTCGTCTCTCAATCGCTTATCAACATTATCGTTATCATCATATTCATCATTGCACTTGCCCATTCATACTCCCCGTCTTCCTGTTATTGAAAAGGCTTAAAATGAGCAGTTCAGAGACGCAATGTTGAAATCATTAGCAAGCGCCACAAGTGTTATAAATGTTCGTCTGTCACACCACCACCTTCATTATCCTATCATTACAGCTAACGAAAATAAGGGGGAAGGAAGGAAAGCACGAAGAGAAGAGAAAAACGAAAAATGAAGGGAAATGAGGCGGTAAAGGAGAAGGAAGAATAAAAGGATGAAGAAGAGATGGCAAAAGAGAGGGAACAAGAAAAGGCGAAGAAGGAAAACGAGGAGAAGGTAGAAGGGGAGAATGAAAAGAGGGATGATGATAATGAAAATGCAAACTTTCTTTAAAATTCTACTACAACAATAATAATGATTATGATAACTTGTATAATGAAGATAATATTTATGATGACTTTTATCGTGATGATAATAATGATTATAAGAAACAAATAACATTATCATTTATCAATAAATTAATAGCAAAGGTTTCATTGCCTTCATATTCAGTTGCTTAATTTGTTTTAATCATACACATTTAGCAATTGTTTGTTCTACAACAATTAGAATAGCCCTACCACATCAACGACTACAACATCATGAATACCATTATAATCGTTCTGATTATTTTCATCCTTATATCCCTCAGTAAAATATTCATAATGACCATGATCATTAAAATTTCTTTGTATATACCTTCTTTCCTAACGCCCTTGTCAACACAAACATAAGTTATCAATGCATCGTCGTTATTACCAGCGCTCCCCTCGCCGCCACCGCCACCTAAATCTCACCATGCAGTCACCATAACCTGTTGGGTTATTATCCCGCGCCCACACCCAGGTCTCTTTATCAGCGCAGCCCCTTTCCGCTCCTCGCATCCTCTTCGCCTCCAAAATAAAATCGTCGAGAGCGAATTCAAAGATATAAAGTCTCGCGTGCTCACTACTGCGCGCATATCCGTCAGCGGCGAGAAAAAAATGGCGAGTTATTTGCACGGCCGAGTTCCAGCCGCCGTATGGAACTGACATTGGCCACGGACCTTAACCGGGAGAACAAATTTGTGCTGCAACTCTAACACAACACTATCTCAAGCCAAGGATCGTTCTATAAACATTGCAAACAATCCTATCTTTGCGTTATTTGCATCTTGTCAAACACGCGGACAATTTCAAGCTGTTAACATTTATATACAAGAAACCTGTGCCAATTTACGGAGGGCTTTATTTAGCTTAAGCAAGTATTGTGGAATGCGCATATAATCAAACCGATAAGGTACTGAATATAGACATCAAATAAATAACTGAATAAAACATTGAGATAAGGCGACCGAAAGTATGCCCGAGAACAACAATATAGCGATACATCCGGAGTGCAGCCAGGTCAAAGGTCATCCTAAGGGAAACTGAGCCACAGACAATAAGCACTCCCTCGAGCCCCTTTCCGAAGCATTATCTGCAGCATAAACCCATACGCACGAACCAAATATCCAATCAAAACACTGTAGACATGTTCGGATTTCTTTAGGTTTCTTAGATAGGAAGACTATATGGCTGCCTCGATTACACATGATAAAAGAGGACTCATTCCTTCAACATAATTTACACGCAGGCATACCGACACTTCCCCTAAAAAGGCCGGAGATCCAAATCTGAACAGCATAAAAATGTAAATCCTTTTCATACGGTCTAATCAGAAGCCCCGGCCATTCAGCGGCATGTCAACAACGCCCATGTAGGGGAGGGCAGAGCTGAGGGAGGGAACGAAGGGAGTGAAAGGAAGGGGGAGGAAGACAAGGTAAATTAGGGGCAATGGGAGCGCGGACGAAGGACGCCGAGGAGGAGAGATAGAGCGAAGCAGATAATAAGCCGCATTAATTATGGGGGAAAGATAAGAACATAAATAATGGAGATAGAGGAGGAGGAACTCTGGGAAGGACATCAATTAACTGAAGGGAAGGAGTTTGTACCGCAAGGATGCCGGGGCGTCCAGGTGACCCCAGGCAGCGGGTGAAGGAGGTCAGGCCCGCTCCGCTCTCTTCTGACCAAATGAACTCTGTGACCTCCGCCCGATAATGCACGGTCTTGCAAAGGTTGTCAATTCCACTGACGCAAACAACTGATCCGAGGAACGAATGGAGACGTGAGGTGGTAATTACGACAAGATACACGAAGAGAAGGATTGCTCTTTGCGTCCGACCGATTCAATTGAAGGCAAATATCAACGGCTTACGTGGCAAGCATTATGGAGATTTTTTTTTTTTAATTCCACGACTCTACCGGCAACTGACGAAGACCAGAAACAGCTCTTTATTTATATCATCATATCCACTGATGATTGATTAATATGTCTAGTACTTAAACATTGATCAAAAAAGAAAATCAAGAATTTTACGTTTACTTTTTTTAAAATCCAAGCTGTCTCATTTCTTTCTTCTCTCTTCCATCTTTCCTTTACCCGTCTCTCTATATATGGACAGCTCGTTTCTCTCTATATTTGTCTGGCACCCAACTTCTCCCATTTCTCCATTATTCTTATTTCTCTTCTCCCTTCTTTCGGTATCACTGCGTTTCTTTTCCTCTCTTTCTCTCCTAATTTCTCCATCTTTCACAGTTCTTCCTCCTTTACCCCCCCCCCCCTCACATCACCCCTTATTTCTCCGCCATCCCTTTCTCTCCTTTGATTCCTCCACCACATCACCCTTTATTATTCCGCTATTCTTCTCCCTTCTCCTTACCCTTCTTTCACCATCATCCTTATTTCTCTCTCCCTCTTTCTTTCTCCCTCTTCCTTTCTACATGTCCACCTCCTCCCTAATCTTTCTCTTCTAAATCTCTCTCTTCTCCTTTCCTCGCATCCTCTCTCCGCCCTCGCCCTCACTCTCGCCACCCCCGTAAAGACAGCGTGGACCCAGACCCCCCCGAGTGAAGTGAAAGTCTGCTACAGATAATGCTGGTCGTAAGCTCGAAGAGGTACAAGCGCCCGATAACTCAATTGCTGACATCACGCGGTCAAGACACACGCGACTTGCGCCCCTATCGCCTCTTGCTCAGATTCGCACACGTGCCTTATCGTGTGCTCTATGAAACACACGGACACAAGGACACACACACACACACACGGACACACACACGGACACACACACACACACACACACACACACACACACACACACACACACACACACACACACACACACACAGCACGCACGCACACACACACACACATGTGTGTGTGTGTGCGAGGACCAACAGGTAGCGACTCCTAACTCTGGATGGCGAACGGTCAGCAACATACCCAAGGAGATGTGCAGCTAGGAGAGCCAGGTGCCATCTGTAATGCTCTCCGCCTTACGTACCTGGAAAATAGAGGACGAGAATTAATTTGGTGTGTATTATGGTTTTAGAAGAGAAACACCGAGAAAAAACAAACAAAGTAAACATATATCGGCGTAACTAATTAATTCAGTGTATGTCTGTACTACACCACACATAATCATTACCATGCACTATACGACAAGTCTATTTTTTTCTAACACCAAGAAAATCTCATTTTCACTCAATATACAGTCACATGAATTTGATAAGTGATTCCTCATCAATGCGAGTTAATCCAAACAAGTAAATACATAATTTAATTTCCCCATAACAGCAACAGATACTTCTACTGAAAAAAAACAACGCACTCAGAGCAGAAAAGAAGCGAAGGGGTCGTAGCCGCTCCCTAATGACTCAGTAATGATAAGCGCCGGATAAGATCTGCAATTTGTCATGAGGTAATGTCGTTCCCGGACGCGCCGCCGGTGGACACGCATGCAGCTATCAGGAGTGGATGGGCGGGAGGCGGAGGTGGAGGAGGTTGATTGAGAACTGACTCGAAAGTAGGAAGAAATTACTTAAAGATGGTTGGTGGATTATGAGCTGACTTCAATGAAGGAAGCAGCTGACTTGAGCGAGGGAAAAGTGGAAGAAGTAGATAATGAACTGACAAAAAAGGAAAGAACTAACTTAAAGGGAAAAGAGACACGACTTAAAAGATCTAGATGAAAAAAAAATGCCTTAAAGGAAAAATTAACTGTTTTAATGGATGGGCAAGTGTACAACGAACTGACCTAAATGAAGGGACAGATCTGAACTAAAGAAAGCAGCAAGGGCAAAGAATTAAAATAAACGTGAAATAAAGGAAAGACAAGATGGGAGAAAATAGAAAGCAGGGCATACAGCCAAGAGCGGGAATGCATGATTACAACGGGGATGTGCGTGACAAAGGAGAAGCAGAATTGAGGACAAGGGCAGGAAATGTAAAGGAGACGAAAAAATGATAATAACATCTCGCTTGGTCAAGAGAAAGTGTGTACGCGCTTTAGCATTTCTGGCGATCTAGAATTCTAAAAATAAACAAATAAATAAATCTAGGAAAATCATTAGTATTTCTGGTGATCGTATCTTTGTAGTCAAATCCGAATAAAAAATATAAAACATAATAATAATGATAATATATAATAATAATAATAATAATAATAATAACAATAATAATTATAATAATAATAACAATAATAATAATAATAATAATAATAATAATAATAACAATAATAATAATAATAATAATAATAATAATAACAAATAATAATAATAACAATAACAATAACAATAATAATAATAATAATAATAATAATAATAATAATAATAAAATAACCATCGGGACACCTGAAGAGTGTTGCCTTAAGCTCTCAACGAAGGAGACAAAGCCATTCCCCCACCAAGAGCCATTCCCCCACCAGCCGCCCTAAGAAGAGCGCGGTGGCGACAGCGCTGTGGAGGAGGAGGAGGAGGAGGAGGAGGAGGAGGAGGAGGAGGAGGAGGAGGAGGAGGAGGAGGAGGAGGAGGAGGAGGAGGAGGAGGAGGAGGAGGAGGAGGAGGAGGAGGAGGAGGAGGAGGAGGAGGAGGAGGAGGAGGAGGAGGAGGAGGAGGAGGAGGAGGAGGAGGCACGCGCGGCCCTATCTTTATTTCATCTATTGACCCGAGAGGACGGCCAGGGGAGACTTCCCGAGGGAGGGGCGTGACTCTCTACTCATAAATAAATCTTGTACAAATCGTCTTTGGCGCCACCACACCGGCGAAGTGGTAGAAGTGTGTGTGTGTGTGTGTGTGTGTGTGTGTGTGTGTGTGTGTGTGTGTGTGTGTGTGTGTGTGTGTGTGTGTGTGTGTGTGTGTGTGTGTGTGTGTGTGTGTGTGTGTGTGTGTGTGTGTGTGTGTGTGTGTGTGTGTGTGTGTGTGTGTGTGTGTGTGTGTGTGTGTGCGTGTGTGTGTGTGTGTGTGTGCGTGTGCGTGTGCGTGTGCGTGTGCGTGTGAGTGTGAGTGTGTGTGCGTGCGTACGTTTGCGTGTGTGCGCGCGCGAATATGTACCAGCAAAAACAATATATACAGATACGGGCTCACATAAACTATACAAATAGGCAATATCAGTTAAGTGCTAAGATTAACATTAAAATAGACACTAATAGACGGCTTAAAATGCAGGCATATATCCATATCATTAGTACTGCAAGAAAGATATTCTCAATCCCACACACAGCCCCATTAAGGCTCACAGTGAGAGAAAAGAGAAGAGAGGGTGAGAGGGGAAGGGAATGGAAAAGGAAGATGGAGAGGAAAGAGAGTGAGTTAGAGATAGACAGACAGAAATAGATAGATCGATAATAAAGAGAGAGAGAGAGAGAGAGAGAGAGAGAGAGAGAGAGAGAGAGAGAGAGAGAGAGAGAGAGAGAGAGAGAGAGAGAGAGAGAGAGAGAGAGAGAGAGCAACGAAAGACAGACAAACAAACAGACAGACAAAGCAGAAAGACAGACATCTGGAGAGAATGAAGGTTCCCGCCTCCCCGTACCCCACGACGCCCTCCAAGGTACCTAATCTTCTAAGAAGGAAAGATGCAATATCTGCCGGACGATAAGCTGTAGGTGCTTCGGCTAACTAATGGGAGGCGCACAGCAAGAGGAGAAAGCCAATAATCACCCTTCGCAGAGACAAAAACAATCATCTTTCTTAATTATATTTCTCTTCCGTCGGTGTTGTTCAAACGCATTGGAATATTATTTTCTTTTGTAATAGTTAGTGCATATATGGAAGCACGATGAGATTCGAGATTTAAACCCGGGTAATCAGGTTAGTATAAGACTTCAGAGAAGCAAGATAGGTCAAGATTTCTTTAAGATGGCTAAGGAACAAAAAACAATGATCAGTCCCATTCTCCTGTGAATAAATTTAATTAAGTGATTAATTGATTGATTAATACATTAGTAAGTAAGTAAAAAAATAAATTAGATATTATAACATTCAAGAGCGTCATATGCACTTCTAAATTTAAATCACCTAAAGGGAATGATAAGAATATACATTAATCAGTGACATATGATGAGCTTCTTGAGTCCCACATCCTGAAAAGTCTGTGTAAAAGATACTTTGTGTTAGTCTGATGCTGTATGAATTAGGAAGACCAGAATAGTCTAAAATGGAATAATATTAGCTCAGGCTAGATCTAGATACCAGAGGAACGAACACAGCCTAGGTTTAGTCGACGTTAACAAAAAAACAATTATAGTGGAGGCAAGTCAGACATATTGACAACCAAATTCCAAACGAAGACCCAAAGAAGCTATGCGAAATCACAGGGGTCAGACCAGGTGAGAGATCTAAAGAGAAAGTCAAATGCTATCTCGACTGAACTACCAAACCGAAGCAGGGCCGCGCACCGGACGACCACCACCAGCAAGAGCAAGACGCAGAGTAAAAGTGTTGTGGGAATGATTGATTGCAGGATATACGCGGGTGAATAATTGCTGAGGATGTGTCACAGGAAGAATGCGTGTAATTAAACTTTCATCCCGTAAAAGGATAGGAAATTAAATACACTTTTAAAGGCTGAAAAAAAAAGTTAAGATGTTTTACCACGCGCTTTAATATGCATTTGATATATACGATGCACTTAGCACATTGGGTTATATGTTCTATGATGCACTTAATGTACGGATTATATGCTATAAAATGCATCAAAGATAGAGCCATATGCTATAAGATGCATTCAGTATAAATAGCTGTATGATATATGATGCATTTAATATGTACTACAAGCCATGTCTGCACTGCATTTTCAATACACATCTACGTGAATTAAAAGTGCTTCATAATGATTTTTAAAGTCTATTATATATACACGTTCATATGTTTTGATAATAACAATACTTAGAGAGTCCACCTGTAGCCATACCAGGTATACAGCATTTCGTCTACATTCAAAGGGGTGGTTCTATAGCTACCGCATTGAAAGATATTTCTGCTTATGCAGCAGGCATATTTGTTCCTGCTCAATGCATGTAGCATGAGCAGGAGACACGTACGCTTTTAAAGGTTCACGAAGAATGATCATCGCCACAGTAGGATATAAGTAAAAGCGATGCAACATTAGCATGAGAATGGAATTACTCTTACAGGCGTTCCCTCAAACGTCCCTTACCTGCAGTCGCGGCGGCGCTCGCCCTCTCCCCTCCTGGCGCAGTCCAGCCCCCAGCAGCGGGTGACGCCGGACATGGTTCTGGCGCTGCTCTTCGAAAGCGAATGTGCGCCTCAAGTGGAGCGAACAAGCGACGGACGCGAGACTACACCTGCGTCGGGTCACGAATGCAATGGAGAGCACAGGTACATCCCTAGCAAGGTCTTTGGCGTTCTCCTGTTGATCCTAATGATTCTGCGACCGTGAATGGCGATACAGAATTAGCACAACAGGAGATCTGAATGCTGGCCGTTTTGCCCCCACAATTCAACCGTTTCTTTTGAATCAATGTCTGGCAGTTAGAGAGGAAGAGCATTACGATCGTCCCTTGCCGTGCTGTCTGACATGTCCTTCCAGTCTCAGCATTCATAATGGCTCCGTGTCCAAGATCGCAACAAAGGAGAGGAACAAAGAACATGGGGGAGGTGGAAGGTGGAATGAGGGAATAAATTTCGACCAAAGTGAATCGATAATATTCTTTCATATAAGTGGCAACCATCGTAAAGTGTGCAGCGTTTTATGCGCGCACGATAAACCCCGTTTAATTCCGACCAATGAACCAGTAATCGAATCGACGAGGCCGATAATGGCAGTCGTTAAGGGCAATGAAGGGTCCCGTTAAGTCTTTATTGAAACATTTGTTGAAGACTCCGACTGCAGACGGCATGGCGTGGCGGCTCCGTAACACTTTATGAAGGCTCCACCTCGTGCTCGTGCCCGATACGGATCTCAATGTCCAAACAAATGACTGCTCTTATCAGTTTTATCTGTTATTCGAGCTTTTATCCATCACCCTGGTGGTCGGTACTCATAGCACTCATCGGATAATAGAAATTTCAAAAAATCAAACTCCAATACGATATCCAAGGTCTGCTTTTAATCACTAGTAAGCGGTGCGTGAATGGATGAATAAAAAATAAACGAAAAAACAATGACGCATGGAAAATCTATCGGCTCAGTTTACGGTCGACACATTCTACTCCACGAAGACTCATTGGTAGACACTTAGAAGGATAATGCTCTCAGAGACCTAATAAACCCAGCCACACAAGTCAGAGTAGTGATATACTCTTCTATAAAGAAGGCAATGCTAATAACACAAACCGGCCTCGAACAGGACAACTGCCCCGACCCGAATCCAAAGAAACAAAGACGGCGACCGAGACAGACCACCCACGTCAAGCATGATGAGGCTCCTCGTGGAAGAAGAATCAAAAGCGAAAAACAAAGAGGCAGGCGTCCCCAAGCGAGGGGGCGGATGCAGCACTGACGCGAGCACGGGAGGAAGGGAGGGAGAGAGGGAAGGTATGTGGAAGGAGGGAGAGAATAAGGCATGGGAGACAGGGAGGTAAGGAGAGGGAGACGGAAGGACGGAAGGAAGGGGAGGAATGGAGGGAGATAGAGGTGGAGAAAGAGAGGGAGAGGGAAGGAGAGAATAACGGATGGAAAGGAGGGAAGTAAGGAAAGGTGGAGGAGAGGGAGACGAAGGGAGGTAGAGGTGGAAAAAGAGTGAGAGACCGAGGGACGGAAGGAAGGGGAGGAACGGAGGGAAACAGTGGTGGAGAAAAAGAAAGAGACAGATACGGAAGGAGGGGAAGGGACGGAGGGAAGGAGGCAGAAGTAGAAGGGGCGTGAACTGGGCAGAGATAATAGCCTGATATGCAAGTCAT
>NW_020871140.1:345555-353055 GCF_003789085.1 Penaeus vannamei
TAATAATGATAAGGAGTATAATACTAATAGCACCAATAACAATAATAATAATGATAACAGTAATAGCAAAAATATCTTATACAAATATTTTCTTATTTTCTTAACCTGGGAGTAATGACTCTTTCTTTATTAGTTTCACATTCTAGCATCAGGTCTCTTGTCAATAAGTAACCAAAAATTACTAAGGTGCATCAAAATAAACGTTAATTTGGTAAGCAGCCATATAAACCTAGTAGTTTACAAAATCATTTTTTCATCATAATTCTGGTAAATACGGCCAGTGACTTGAAAATCTTTTCCTTTCATATTCGTTAATACTGAACAGAGAAGTAAAATTCAAGTTATATACACAACATGAATTGTTCTTATACTAATTACGATTGACCTTTCCTCTTTGTTCCGTTTTATTGACATCACGTTCTCTTCAGTTTTCTGTTCTTTGGAAACCTTTTCTGAAGATTGAGAGTGATTTCTTTTACAAAGGAATCATAGTTCACTTCACAAATTTAACAGCAAATATCATATCCACACAAATCTAAAATAGTGTCTTCTTTCATTCGGATGTGTATAAACAGACGCAAAATATAGAAAAAAACAGCAAATTGAACATGAAGATCCGGCTAAGAATTAAATATTCTTCTCACGAAATCCGCCAACGTTTTGCCTCACCGCCGAGCGCCCTCCTTCGGCCTGTCGTGAGAGTCATTCCCATACAAATCTACATCAATAAGAGCATCCCCCTTGTGTAAACAGTAGCGGCCGCCACGTTACCGAAGCGACTCCGCCCCGTTATCACCGGGTATCAAGCGATGGACGAGATAGCTTCGGCGGCGCCTTTGTTGCCCCGCCGCGGCTCTCGGGGGCGGCGGGTAATTGCAACATTCATCATGACGTCTTCACTCCTGCTCGAGTGTCAGGATGCAACAGGAGGGATTTCAATCATACAGATTAGGTGATAATGAAATTGTAATAATTCATTTTAAGATTTTTAAAGTGGTGAACCAATAAGATATTATATATATTAAAATATTAGTACTATGTACATATAAATATGGAGTATATGACAATTTAAAAAACATACGAAGAATAATTCACCGAATCATAAGCATACAGATACAAACACGAGCAGCCTCACTAGTAACAAAATAAATAAATGTATGAAGAACAGCAACTTACATTACTGCAGAAGCAACAGCAGCAATAATCAATATTATCATTACCATAAACCAAAAAGAGAATGCTGAAGGTAACATCTATTATGTAAATACACTAGACTTCGGCAGAGCAGCGCACTTGACCTTTATGTTCGCGTTACCCACTGCATGATGGTCGCCTAAATTGCATTGCTTTCAGAGGAAATCGAGGCGGTTTTGAGGCGAGCGAATTGCGAGGGCGTCGGTCAAGGCGAGGCGTTGGGACCATCTGGCAAGAGAAAAACGACCGTCGACAGTCGTCATTGTAAACATTCACGCCACACATTACGAAACGCGAAATAGAATCGCGACCCCGTTAGCCTTAAGCACCGACAAAAAAGAACAGTTGAATAAACTAAAAATACCAGAACAAAAGTATTGGCGTCGGGTGAATGTCTCGGTTTTATTTCTCCCAGCAGTGTCATCAATGATGTACGCTGGATGACCTTGCCACACTTGCCAACTGTTTGGAACATGTCACAAGAAGTACGTCGCTAAACACATTTACAACAATGTAATGACATAGTGAGCTTTAACGGGGATGTGTAAGAGTCCTGTGTAAAAAGAGTAAAAAAAATACGAAAATAGAATAACAAAATGTCAATGATAATAATAATAGTAATAACAAAAACAATAAGAGCAACGACAGCTAAAATACTAATACTAACAACAGCACAACAACGACAAGACGATCACTGCCAACAACAATAGTGAAGAATTTGAAGACAAAACACAAATGCTTGAACGTAAAATATGTGTACAGCGGAGAATCGACGAAGAAACATGCTGGCAAATGACGGTGCAAGAACCAGCAAGAACCCAAAGAAACAAACGAAAAAAGGGAAACGCGAGCTAATAAAATGGACAATGATTTGACCGCGAGACCGCCGTAAAACAGAGCACCTCCTGCGCGGGAAATGCCGTTCGTAAATAGCCGTATAATGCTCCGGGGAACGCCACCAGAAGAACAACTCAAATGCATGCCCTGACGACGCCCCTTATAACAGGTAAAGTTGGCGAGTTCGCTGCCTTAACTTGGCAATCATGACGGGAATTTTATAATAAAAACGTCACACAGCCACGAAGGAGACATAACCCCGTGGTATATGAAGCGTGACGAGAAGTTTCCAGAAGAAAACCTGAGCCAGAATGAGTAGCGTAAAGGGGTTGATAGCATCAGGCAGCAGCAGAGCGCGACCTTCGCTACTGCTCTCTGATCGTCGAACTCGCCTGCCGGATCTGCCACGCCGCGGGGCTCCGGCACCAGCATCCGATACGGCCTGTGCCGAAGGGACGAGCCTCTTGAGAAGCTGCCGCGTGATTTGTCAGCATTCACTTCGACTTGGCCAAATTAGTAGGGCATGCTGAGTTGTCTAAATACCCGACCATCAGCAGAGATGGATAAGCCCCAGAACTCACTCCCGCAACAATGGGTCGTCTGATGAGACAATGAGTGGACATAATTAACGAAGCCTTATGCAGGAGGACGCGGCATATGTGGCAGTGAGAAAGAATGCGCTGACATCAGTTACAGACAAGTTATCAAGTAACGACTTCAAACGACCCACCAGACAGAGACACGAAACTGTAAATAAACGAATGAGAAGAGACGCCGACAAAGAACAGGACTAATATAAAGATAAAGCCCGACAAGAGTCCCAATACCTACGAGCCTCCATCTTTCCCTGACACTGCTTTGTTTATTCCAGCTCGAGGATTCTTCACAAGCCTTTCTTGAATCCTGTTCCGTGCGTTTTTTCTTCTCTATCTTTCTTTCTTTCTTTTGGCTAACCACCTAAATCTCACGCCCGCGCACACTCATGCTTGCACTCCTCTCACATTCACACAAAGTGCAAGAGCTCTGTCGCAGATCACACCATAACTCCACCTGAAAATCTCTCCCGGTCCCTGGCTTGGTTCAAAACCTCTTAATGGCCCTTATAAATTAGCTCCTTTACAAAGCCTTAGGATGCTTGGGTCCTTGCTTCCCCCTCTCGTCGTGCGCTAATACAGGCACCACTGGTCCGCCCCAAGGAAAAATACATTCATCTAATTAATCAGCATAAAAAGAGCTGCACGACTTACCTCACGACTGGTCCAAGAGCCGGTCAAGTGGTCGAGAAAGCCTAGATTTCTTGTACTTACAGAGGAGACACAAACCTCTAATCAAGAAATGTTCGAGACATAACTTTGTGCCTCTGACGTATCACGGCCGGACCTAAATTAGAGCAATTTTTCACGCAGGAACTAAAAGCTAATTACCTCCGTCCTATAAACTATGCAAATCAAGGCCGTAAAACACAGCCTCGGTGACGATATTCAGTAAATACGTAACTTAAACTTCATTTCCCACACCCGCGGTTCTGGTGTAAAAGAAAAAGTAAACGAGCAACCCACAAAGAGTTATTGTGTATACATCTGCAACCCAGAGCCCTGGCCAGCATAACGGGGAGGTCAAGCAAGAAACGCAAGCTGAACGTGAATAATGGGGCCAACAAGTGACCCGCGTAATGCGTGTAGAACAAGGAAGGAAAGTGAAACAAGTATAACATGTTTGATGAAGGGAAGGAGCGACCAGTGCATAACCTGTTTGCTCAGGGGAAGAAAGTGCTCTGCGTATATTGTGTATCGGCAGTGAAAGGCAGAGCCCAAGGGAAACGGTTGCATAATCAAGTGCAATGGAAAATAGCTGCATAGTATATCGATGCACTGTCACTATAGCTTATAATGCAGGAAGTCAGTGACGAACAAAGGAATTTCATGATGGGGAGGAGCAAGGAGTAGGAGAAATAACGTACGGGACAGGGTTGGAGGGAAGGAGATAGACAGATATATAAATAGAATAGATAGATAAATAGATAGATAGATAAATAGATAGATAGATAAATAGATAGATAGATAAATAGATAGATAGATAGAGATAGAGAGAGAGAGAGAGAGAGAGAGAGAGAGAGAGAGAGAGAGAGAGAGAGAGAGAGAGAGAGAGAGAGAGAGAGAGAGAGAGAGAGAGAGAGAGAGAGAGAGTAATAACAGTAAAAAAAATGATCAGTTCTAAAATAGGTAATGTAATACATTATAAATAAGTAAATAAATAAACAAATAATCAGACGAACAAAAACGATCATTTCATACATTATGATCATTATCGTTATCATTTCTATTCAAACAGATGGTGTTGGTGACATAGGTTAAAACAATACTATTAGTGATTAATACCATGATTAACGAAATTATCCTTTGATCCCAACTATTTTTGTTAACGTCAGAAAATTGGATTCTTAATGATGACGCTGAAGAAAATATGAAACAAGATCATGACTACCATCATTACGATTACGACATATATCAGTAACCCTATCCGAGACAGCACACAGTTTTAGCAATAAAGTCACTCAAAAAATAAATATTTGAAAAACGTTCCACGATACTACGAGCCCCGTTCCCTTACGAAGCAAAAGGGTTTAATAGAGATTACGTATCAATGCGTAAAAAATAAGGAGATAGCGCTTCGACTTTCCCTCGTCCGCGACCTCTGCTCTCGCCCGGGCTAAAAAGAGCTGTTAGGGGGACGGCCTCGGCCCAGCCACTTGCTTCTCAAAGCATCATCTTCGTTTGACGACTCGGTACTTCATCCAACTAACAAGGAGGCAACATAACTAGCCCGTAACACAGCGAGATTCCCCGCCACAGGATGGCCGAAGTGACATCATCGCCGCCTGAAGTTCATTAGGCGTCACCTCTTCCTGGCGGAGTTAAGAGACACGCGAGACTTCACCACAAGCAGCAGGACACATCCAGGCCTGCCGTGCTTATCATGCCAGACGTATCACGGACACTATATTCTCGCCCGGGTACCAGACCTTTACAGCACGCATTAACGGTCATCTCTCGCTCGTTAAAGCTTGTTATCGGACAGTTACCGGGATCAAAAAATGATGGTTTATCTAGCCGAATCGCGCCACTCCCTGGCCGGCCGCCATTCCAGGGGGAGCAGACTTCAGGCATGTGGGATGGCTGAGGGGACGATTCACACAACGCCAGCTTAATAAATGTCTTTAAGGGTCATTATTCGTTCTTAGTACTGCAATTACCACATTAATGGCCTTGCGCTACCGGTGTCCTCATCGTGCCAGGTGTCACACGGGTATAAAAGGACCGTTAATTCGCGAGGTGAGAGCTCGGTGCAGCACACTCGAGCACTCAACCTTGAGGTCACGGCGGCGAGAGAGGCAGGGCGTGGGTTGGAGTAGAATGCTTGAACTGCGGAGCCGCCGTCGCAGAGGGGGAAGAGGAAGGCGGGGCTTTGCTAATACCGTGGGCGCAAATTAATGGGAGTTAAAAAGCTACGTAATTCTAATTCGTTTTCTCTGAATCTAAACAATGCCCTGAGAGGAATTCATAAGCAGGCAACAACAGCTTAAGCGCGATAAACAGAACGTACTAACGGTAACAGAGATTTGTAAAGAAGAAGAAAAAGATGGCGAACGAGCACTTCCCAGGCCGGCTTCCATGAGGCCGAGGGCGGCCGGGGCGTCTTCCCACGGTGAGTGCCATCAGTCATGGCGTCGGGCGGGGTCGGTTTGCAAGTCAAATGATGACGGCGGTTGCGCGGTACTCGCTGTATAAACGACCATCATGAGCGGCTTAACAGATCCCTTTAATCTCATCGCTTATACATGCTGTCTCGCCGACTACTTCGCGTAGTGGATTAGCTACCATATTTCACCGAGGAAACCATTAGTGGGGGAGGGGGGGGTAGCGTTCGCCTCCAACCTTCGCCGGAGCGCCGCGCGGCCGAGGAATTCGCGGGCGATGGAGAGAACCAACCCCCACGGCTTTAAGGGGTTCTGGGGAGGCCAAACAGGTTGAGCAGATTTATTCACGTACCGGGCTTACTCTCAGTGTCATTACTTTCGTATAATTAGAGGAAGAAAATGAAATAAGTTCATCAAGACAGCCACAATACATTGGCTCGATGAATAATGTAGTGAAATGAGAGACCAAAGGGCGATACGAGCAAGGGTAAATACTTCTAAGAATATCTACAACCAGCAGTCAGCGTATCTCAAGTCGAAAACGCCGGGAGCACATTCACTTACTAAAGTAGTGGAACTTTCCTGATACCGCTGTACTGTAGCATAATAATAAGAATATTACCAAAAAAAAAAAAAAAAAAAAAAAAAAAAAATCCCTGACGTCAAATAATACATGTCTAGCCATTTGACAAATTACCTGTTTCTATTAATCCCACTTAAAAAGTTAGCTTGCGAAGGCTAAATGCTGTACCCATTTCACGACCAGAAAATTGGATTACATACATTGTGCGACACGTAGCATTTGAACATTACAGAGCCCCAATTTTACCGAGTCACGAGTACGTCCGTGTGGCAACTACCGACACGACCAACATATATTTGCTTGTCGTGATCAGCCTCCTATCACACTCTTCTCCTCCTGTTGCTTCCCCCTGCCAATTCATCGTAATTCTGGGCTTTTCCTACATCTGATTCTCTTACTAAATTACCGGCAAACACTCCCAACCGCGCCTGACTTGTTTCGCAATGCTCTAGTAACTATCCTAAGCCCATAATCCTCCACCTTATACGTAACCGTCCCCTGTACAGCATGCAATGATTACGAAGACCGTCGCGTGGGCCCCGCCATCGCTCGCCACGGCCGGCGCATCTTAAGCTCAACCTCGGTCCGCGGGAGGAAGGGCCCCGGCGCATCTCCTGCCCCTCCTCCTCCTTCGCTTGCCCCGTGAAACCTCTCTGCATGACCCGCCACACCCTCCCCTGGCCCTCACTCACCCACCGGAGTCTCCTCTGCCCCGCCACACCCTCCTCGCTCCCTCCAGGCTTCGTGGGCCGTCCATTTGGGTTAGCTTTACGTCCGTTTAATAGGCATTAGCTCCGTTTTACAAGACATTATACGCGGCCGACACACAAACAGGTTCTATAGAGGCGCCTCGCAGTATTCCCTCCACTCGCCCGTTGTGTCCAGGGTGTGAGGGCCCGCAAGCAAAACTTTTACGAGCTTCAATTATGTTATTAAGGGAAAAGAGGGAAAGGGGAATTCGAAATGCGCCGGCTTTAGGCTCGATTCATTTGGATTACAAGACAGAGCCTGGGAGGTTCGGGGCAATAAAACCTAAGTAAGGAACTTTATATCACACGCATAATGTAAAGGCGCAAAGAATTATCATTCCTATGATGTATCATACACCCATATTTGTAAGAGTGCATGTTCTTGCGCGTTTGCAAGAATGTGCATCTATGTATATGTGCAGTATACAATAGTGGATGTA
>NW_020871140.1:380555-383055 GCF_003789085.1 Penaeus vannamei
TTCATTTCGTTTTTCCCCACTTTCGATACTTCCATACTTTATTTTCTACTTCCTCTCCTGTTTCCTCCCAAGGATTATTTGATGTTAAATTTTCTTTTCCTCCTTATCTTTCCAGTTATCACTTCTGTTAATTTTTGTTTCCCCACCAGTATTTTTGTTTGAGGAGGAGGATACTCTTGCTAGACTTCATGAAGACAAATAATAGTATTTAGAAAAAGTAAATAAATAAAACAGACGGTGCTTTTTATCATGGCCGGAGATAAATAAGCCAGTTTTACTCGAAACATCACGTCCCAATGTTTCACTGCAATTACGCAAGTGGAATAAACAATCTGCAATAAGACAGACGCTAGACAGAGAGACAAAGCGGAACGAAAGGCGAGTGAGCGAACGTTTCGGGGCGAGACTTTCGTAAACGTTCCCCACCCACTGGCCAAGCGCACGCCTTAGCCTATCCCCGGGGGTTGCAAGGACGTCTCGACTCCAACGAATAATGAACCTTTGTTACCGAAATCTATTCATCTTGTTGGCTTATTGCCTCATAAAAGAAAGCCTAACCCTATCTGCTTTTACTGTCAAAATATATTCGACGTTAATATACTCCACGCGAATATTTTAATTCTTTAAATTTGTCCACGCTGCGAATTCGGTTTATATGGCGACCTTAATTATAGGAGGAATTCATATTAGTGAACATTACTCAGCTGGAGATACGACGCCTTCTTAACCTTTAAAAGCTTTCCAAGAATTACAAAAGAGCTTATGGCAGGATCCAACACTGAATCCTGACATCTCTTCATTAAATTTCAAAAGATGCTCTTCCATAAACAGTTATTTTCTGACATATTTTTCCCATTTTCAAGATGAAGTCAAAAGTAAGAATACTGCATGCAAGGTAAACTAATATATCAGCCTAATATGAGACCGTATGTCTAATGAAGCTTGCCAGCATCGAATTCCGGTTTGCCTGAACAACAAACTAGGACCTGCATGGGAGGTCAGCTCAAACGAGACTGCAAACTGAATAAAGAAGAAAAAAAATAAAAATTCAATTATCTAAGTGCTGACTAAGTCTGGACGACACGAGGTATTTCACATCAAACTCTTAAAAAAACAATATACGTGTGTTTGTTTGTTTATTTGTATGTGTGTGAAGAGAGGGGGTGCCTGCGTTCGTGCGTGTGTGTGTGTGTGCGCGCGCATGTACATGAGAGTACATTTTTATTTACAATGCGTCCAGTAAAATTCTAAATATCTATTCGATCGTCCCTGTTAAACAGCGAATAAGCTTTCATTACGGAGAGCACAGTCGATAAGGTCAGCAGGGGTCATCTCCCGCGAGCGGCGCGAGATAAGGCCAGCATAAAGGCGGGATCGAAGTCTGATCTTCAGGGACAGGTTCCCAGTTTGCGCTGGACGCGGTCGGCGGCGCTGCTCCGAGGTCACGCTGGCCACATGGACAGCGAGGCGCACGGGGGGCGCCTCCCCCCGCCCCCTGAGGGTGGCCCGCCTCCACAAGTAAATCGGAGATCGCGGGGGTTAATTTGAACAAAAACAGGTTGTGCTTGCTTCAAGGCTCAGCAGGAAAGGCGACCGCGGTCAAGCCAGAGACAGCAGAGGATTTCGATATTAGGAATGTGGATTATTGTCGAGGTCAAGACCCGGGTTCAATCGTAAACAAAATTGAAATAAGCGTTTATGGCTTCAAGAAGAATGATGCGGAAAAACTTTAGTAGGTTAGATATTGCAATTTTTATTGCGCAAGCACAATTTATGTATGACTTGCTTTCTAGTAAAGTTTTGTCATTTTATCTATAAACAAATACTACCCCTCGGAACGTGCTAAGAATTTACGGTCTTACGTCCTATGAAGTTTCTGTATTAAGAAGTATGGAACACAACTTACTGTTGAGAAAACAATCTGACGAAACGCAATGTAACAATGCAAAGGTTTTATACCACAACTTACAATCAATGCATAACATGACGTGTGACTTATATTTCTTGCGAGCCTCGGAGGCGCAATCCAGGCGTGCAGGCGTTTGTTCGCAGAGTACTGGCCTTTGTTATCGGGGACGGGTTTGCTCGCACGAAGTTGCTATAACCGAGTATTACTCAAAGTGATTAAGAACGGGTTGGCAGAGACAGGCAATGCGGGGGACAGTCCTGGTCAGACAGGTACGGCCCTAATGGGAAGGGTGAGGAATGTAGGCGGTTGCATCTTCAAGGATGGGTGGAGTGTAGCAGCTCCGTCTGCCTTTCACAACGAGTCCTGACGATGAGCAGTCCGATTACAGCTGTTCACTGCCATCCTGCATAGACATAGTATGCACGAGAAACCACGAACAAAGGGCATTCGCTCGTGTGCATATGAAAGCTAAGCTTTTCCACTGCTATAGGCAGAAAACGAGACGGTGATATCTTTCTCTACGCTGTTCCTTCCAGACTGCAGTTGGCAGAGGAGCACCTCACGCATGTCGAAAGGAGAGTGACTAATATA
>NW_020871140.1:398055-405555 GCF_003789085.1 Penaeus vannamei
GTTTGCCTATTTACATAACACACACACACACACACACACACACACACACACACACACACACACACACACACACACACACACACACACACACACCAAGAATGTAAAAATGTGTAAATATAAAACATCCTCTAACCCATGCAACCTATACATTTCTGTACATCCAGGGAGGCATCCAATTGCAGGGAAGGGTCGCATCTGCATCGACGCAGATCACAAGGACTCTGCAAGCACGACTTCGACGCAACCGACCTTGTCTGCAAGGCGCTGGGCTGTTCATGCACCAATGGATTTCAAGAAGCGCACTGACTTTCCCCTAAACCCAAGAGGTTGATGAGCTTCACTGCAGACGGCCTTTGGCTATCATCCACATCAATATCCGCATCTACATGGAATTCATAATAGAAAAAAATATATATAGCATAATTCATACATACATCTACACACCACATAAACACACACTAACGAGTTACACTCACATCACAACAGCGCCAAGTGGCCGTGATGGCCGAAGTGTCCGAGGTGGATCAGCTGATGAATCAGCTGATGCCGCTTGCACGAGCAGCCAGCGGGGGGTTGACCCGGGGGCCGGTCGGCTCTCCTCTGGATTCGTTTAGAGAAACATATACTGGGAGGACTAGGTTTGGGAAGCAGGGGCGTGTCTTCTGAGAACTTCTTCAAATGGCTAAGAATTTGGCTTTTGATAATGCACAATTATCCTTTTATTTTTTTCTATTTATTTTTAAATGTTGTATTTGTTATATTACGTCATCGGTTGATAATTATATCATCTGCTTCTTAAATTAGCCTTAGTGTTTGTTACAGTATAGAAGGGCTAAGACCAGTGATGATTCGGAGAATACATGTATATTTTTTTTTTAGTAGAAGTATACATATACTGGAAATTGGAATATAAAGAGAAAACACTAAAAAAAAAGGTAAAACTACAGGAAGTTGATAAATCTAATCTTAATCCCTATCAACTATAACATGACTATGAATAATAATCGCAATTCAACAAAGGAGAAATGTTTTAACTGATGGTTCGTAAGAAATATTGCGACCATATATAGAGCAACAGAAATCTGATATTTATAGATTAATGTACTGTGACCGATTGTAGAGTCAGAGCAGGGGATTGCCCAAAGCCATCGCCATGATCTTGAGCGATTTACAAACACGCTTCACGAGGAATATACCTTTTTTATATTCCTTTCTCTCTCTCTCTTTCTTCACTCTCCTACTACTTCCACTCTCTCTCTTCACTACATCTCTCTCTCCACATCATGCTCTCTCCTCTCTCTCGTCTTCTCCTGCTCTCTCTCTCTCTTCTCACTCTCTACGGTCTCTCTCTCTCAGGTCTCTCGCTGCTAATCATGACTCGCGGTGGTTAGTGTACACAAATTACACTACAATGCAGCCCTCGAGCAGATATGGTACTGGTAATGATTAGGCGTATTTATCCATCTATATAATATATTAACTATATCTATTCTAATCTAAATGCAGTTGTATAATCTCTATCGTGCATTAAAAGTGGTATATTATTCTGACGGCCGTGTGTATTAATTGAATAGTACTATATTAACTAATATATTCTCTATACAGAGCAAGTGATATTCTTCAAGGCATATTCGTAGTAAAGTTATAAATTTCTTGGTCATGTGCTGTGACAACTACACATCTGAGTCACTCTCAGTATCCACAACTACGCACAAGTGGATACGCCTCTCATTCTCTACGAGATATTTATTGTACGTACATATCTCACACAACTCATTGTTCACTATACCCTCTATCCGTCTCTCTTCCGTTCAATCTCTCTCTCGCCGCTCCCTCTTCATAGATCTCTCTCTCTGTATCTTCTCTCTCCTCAGTCTCATCTCTCTCCTCTAATCTGCTCGTCCGTCTCTGCTCTCTTCGTCTCTCTCTCCTCTCATTCTCGTTCCACCTTCCTTCTCACTTTACCTCTCTTTCTTATTTTCTCTCACGTCCTCTTTCTCTCTCCCTTCACTAGGCCACCTTCTCCTCATCGCTTTCTCTCTCTCATCTCCATCTGTCAGCGAGATATGGAAACCAGTATATGTGCATGCAGCTGACTTACTTCCTACCTCTCTCTCCTCTTCCTTTCTCGCCCTCATATTCCTCATCACCACCACTCACAATATCAAATATTGTTTTGGCTGATCAATTGCGCGAAGCTAATCTCGCTTCCCCCCCCCTTACTCATACTTCATCACTCACTCATCATACTTCAATCTCACTTCCATTCTAAACATTTATCCTCTTTCTCTTCATACCTCTCCTCTCCTCCTCTCTCTCATAGATCCTCCTCTCTTCTCTCTGCTCTCTCTCATCTCACTCTCTCGCTCTCTCTACTCTCTCGTCTCTCTCTTATCCTGAGATACTGCTGCTCTCTCCTCTTTCTCTCTCTCTCTCTTCATCTTCTATCTCTCTTCGCTCCCCTGGCGTTCGCACCTTCGCTGTGGCCATGCCCAAGACTTCTTTCTCGGCCCTTCGACACGCCCGGAAGAATGGACACAGGAATACGGGGTGCCAGGACACACCTCCGCCAGCAGGACAAGGAGAGCGCTGGATATAACGGTCATCAGCAGCACCAGCGACGGATTCCTTCCCCCACAACCCACTTCTCTCTCGATTTCGGATTTCGAGCAGAGCAGAACGAAGAGGAAGAAAGTATGGAGAATCATAATATATGCGCGTGAACATTGGTCGACGTTGCTAAAACAGTTTGAGAGAGAATGTGTGAACGAAGGAGAATTTACGAGAAAAGGGGGAAAATGACATACACAAGGAAAATTCCAGCTGATGTAACCTATCCTCGATTAAACTGATTTAATATAATTGTCATGTGAGAAAACGAAATTTGGAGTCTCCTGGTCAAATTTGAGCGAGAGAGAGAGAGAGAAGAAGAAGAGAGAGAGAGAGAATCTATAAAAGACCCGTAATTTTAAAATCAAAAGGTGAGGGAGAGAGAGAGAGAGTAGAGGAGAGAGAGGCACGGCATAAAATATAGAATAACAAATAGGTGATATTATAGAGTATCCTATAAAGTGGAAGGAGCTTTCAGAAACACGGAGCCACTCGGCATAAAGAGAATAAATCGAATAGGAGAACAACAACGCTTGGCACAGCTCTCTTTTGAAAGGCATTTTTTATGAAAATCTATAGAAATCATATTTGTTATAGTTCAACCTCTCCGCAGCTGCTGCCAGGGCTACTAAACCATACGCACTCACATAAAATAAAAAGGACAGATAGATAGACTGTACTAAATTCACCCACGTGCATATGTAAAACTAATAAAACAAGTTGCATAAAAATAAAAAAATGAGAGAGGTGAATCGATTTTTCCTTGAATATAAACGATAAATTTAGACCTGTCCGCTTCTTTTTTTTTGTATGTTTGTTTACAAACCCATAGCCCCGTATGATCTAGCGCGAGTATCAGTTGACGTGGAGGAGCCTCACAGCCAGTAGCCTACGGTTCTGCTCTAGGCCGGACCCTCGCTCACGCGTTCATAATAAAGTAAGTCATTCGAGTCCGATGGAGGTGGGCGTGCGTGACTCTTATAACATGGACTCTGTCATGATATACTCCGTCTAATTATAGTCCACCGTCTTTTTATTTTTATTCTCTCTCTCTCTCTGTCGCTCGTTCTTGATAATAAACACGTTTTAAATGCATCGATTCCCTTTTTGGCGACGTACGTGCATTTCATCAGCAAGAGGAGGACCTATAAGGAGGAGCCTGAAGAAGGCATCCTCCGAGGATGAGCCTGAGAAAGCATCGTACGAGGAGGGACCGTGGGCAACAGGCACAAAAAATAAGAAGCGACTAAATGGTGAATAATTGGAGTGCGATGATAAACTACCAGCATTCTCCTGGGTTAGGTCTTAATCTGCATCAATATTCACGCAGAAAATGAGACTAAAGTTAAGTAAAGCTCTCTCTCTCGAATATTTATACATCAATAGAGAATGACCGAAGCTTGCAACATTCTCTTCTCCGCTAGTACCAGAATACCAGAAGTAAGCTGTACAAATACTATTATTCTCTACAAGAAAAAAATCCAAGATTTATCCCAGGTTCATTTATCAAGCTAAGTCTAGCCAGAGTGACGGAGGTGGTAAAAAAAGAGAAAATAAAAAAAAATAGCATCCCAAGCACAAGGGAGAATCTCCACGAGTGCCGTCAGCTCCTACAAGTGGCATGCTGACATTACATGATAAAACTCCGGCTCATTTGTCAGGACGCGCCCGGGCTGGCTGACGGATGAGCCTCAAGCTGCGCCGGGGTCCGAGTGATTCGACGAGCCTCCGGAAATTCATCTTCCCAAAGCCCTGTCGTCCTGAAGTGCGGCCAGGACGAGGATTCATGGGCCTCGCGAAGACCTAACGCGGAAATGAACTCTTGCGAGGGCGTAAGTGTGCGAGTCAATGAGTGAGTGGGCGACTTTGAGCTGAGCGCTATGTATGGTGAGCGCATAAATCATGTCTAGACACACGGAGATAGAGAGCGGCGGCGAAAATCCCCTGGCGTAGAAACGGTTGCAAGTTACACCGAAGCCCAGTCTATATCGGGACTCGCGTCGCTGTGGGAATAATTAGCAAGGCCCCAGTACAGGATTCACTATGATGAACACCCCATGGCAGAGAACACTCCTCATTCGGTTACGGCTGATTTTTCTTCTATTGTCCTACGTGTCCTGCGTGTCCGACAACAAGTTCCAGCAGTTAATGAATACGGTGCGTGCACAAGCACAGTCGTGACTGGGATGCCAAAGCACTTCGGAATCTGTTCTGCATAAGCTTCGACAGCTGCAGGTACATACCGGCGGTGTGAGGGGTTGAATCGGCCCCAGGAATCCCAATCAAAATTATGTCTAAATAAGAAACTCCTAATCAAAAGCGTAGGTCACGGTGAGCGAATGCCTAGCAACACCCATTTCCGAAACAGCGCTCCCAGTTCAGTGATGGAAGGAATCGCTTTCCCTTCCTTGACCTTAGGCCAGCTCGGTCCACGACCAAGTGACCAAATCACTTTCGCATTCCCGCTCGACCTCAATAGTAGCCTCGCAATAATGGCCTCGACCTCGAAAACATTCTCAGAAATCCGAGTTTATTTCCCTTTCTGCTTCAAACATCAAATATAAACTCCCCTTCACCCTTTCACCTCACTCTATTTGTTTTTCGATCTCGCTCTGCCCAGACACCGATCCGCTGGTCTCGCGGGAGGGAGCGGCACGCCAGGACAGGAAGTGGCCGGGTCAGGGTCACAATGGAAAGCGTCTCCTCCATGCATTACTGATGGCCGTCGATGCACCTTGCGAAGCATAGCAAAAGGGGTGCTTGTATTGCACCTGGGCGAAGTACAGGACATGCATGTGCCATCATCCTATCAGTTACATTCAAAAAGTCAGTGCGAAACCACAAGCCATAACCGTCAAAATAATAATAATAATAATAAAAAAATAATAAAAAAATATAATAAACTAAAATAAAATCTTTATATATCAATATTCCAAATCAACTTCGTATATCTTGTGCGTTTCCAGGCATGCAATTTCGTGCCTGAGAATCTTGTTACAGTCACATACGAAAAAAAATCTACATCAAGGACACAACCTTGTCTGGCTGACCCTTCAGTTCAAGTTTCCGCTGCTGAGGAAATTGCAAAAGTGTGCATGCAAGAACAAAGGACTGCAGGTAACAACAAAACTATGAAGTGTATTGTGGTACCGGTATTACCTGTTTATGAGCACAAAATGTAATTATCATCGATACCATCGAAATAGGAGAGGAGAGAGAGAGAGGGGGAGGGAGATAGAGAGTGAGAGGGGGAGGGAGAGGAGAGAGGGAGATAGAGAGTGAGAGGGGGGAGGGAGAGAGAGGGGGGGGAGGGGAGGAGATAGAGAGTGAGAGGGGAGGGAGAGAGAGAGGGGGAGGGGAGATAGAGAGGGGAGGGGGAGGGAGGGGGAGATAGAGAGGGGGAGGGGGCGGGAGGGAGATAGAGAGAGGGGGAGGGATAGAGAGGGGGAGGGGGAGGGGAGGGGAGGGAGAGGGAGGAGGAAGAGAGAGAGAGAGAGAAACAACAAACTCATAATCCTTATCAGACTGCCACACAGGTACGTTAAGCCTGTGATACACCAGAGTCAAAAATTAATCCCGGGTAATATCATTATCATAAGGTGAAAATCTTTAAACAAAATTCAGTACTATTCCTGCCAACCATATACACCGATTCCTAGACAGGGGGCCGACTCGATCCTCGCCTAATAAAATCAAGGAGGGAGGGGAGGGTGTGTGTGTGTGTGTGTGTGTGTGTGTGTGTGTGTGTGTGTGTGTGTGTGTGTGTGTGTGTGTGTGTGTGTGTGTGTGTGTGTGTGTGTGTGTGTGTGTGTGTGTGTGTGTGTGTGTGTGTGTGTGTGCGCGTGTGCGTGCACTCGTATTTCACAAACTAAGAAGCATATACAGTACGATCTTAGCGTTCACTTATGAACCATTAATAACTGCTCCTAAAAGCAGAATTTAAAAATAATTCTCCCCGCAGTAACGACCACATTGCTTATAGGTAGGTAATGCGATCGAACACGCGCGGGATGTGGATCTTTCGCTCATAATCAGTATAATTATAGCTTCTTGTTCACGGTTGTAATAATCATCTTATTGACTTTTCTAATTTAATGACCACGACCGATTGCGCTTCGTGCCCCAAGGAGATTGCTATCATGCTCTCGTTCGCCTCCTTCTCCATTTTACTTTAAGGAACCTTTCTCCCTCCTTGAGATCCCTCGTATAGGTCCGACTGCACCGATGGTTGAAGCTGCCGTGATGAGAGCCGAGCCACCGACGCCCGTCTCGCGCTACCCTTTCCAGCGGGTAGACTACGCGCTTTGGCACAGGCGGCCGCGCGTACCAAAGAGCGCAGCGTTGGCATGTGGCTACGTCGGCAGGTGAAAGGATGAGCAGGTGCCTGTGACTAATGCTCCAGTCATGACACACGGACACGAGGCTAAAAAAAAAAAAAAAAAAAAAAAAAAGACATGTAATAATAATAATCAAAACTTTGCCACGTGTTCGGATATCATCAATCAGCTCTTACCACATCCTCACCCATAAATTTTTCCGAGTTGACTAATGCTTTTACCGCGTGCTCTCATTATTCATATTCAAGTAATATATGTTATAGTTTGACTATTCTCAATCTTTCTAACAGTCATTAAAGTTGCTTGTCTGTCTATAAGCTTATCCATCTGTCAGACTACCTTTCTGTTTTTTGTCTATATAGCAATTTCTATATCTACCTGTCTAACTAAAAACTGGTCTATCTGTCGGTCTATCTAGCAAATTTCTTGTCTGTCTGCTTAGCTATTTGTTTAACAATCTTTCGATCTGTCTAACATTTTTCAAATTGACTTCTTGTCTAGGTTTATTTATCTAACATTTATTCAATCTGTCTGTTCGTTCGTTCGTTCTGTC
>NW_020871140.1:410555-415555 GCF_003789085.1 Penaeus vannamei
TATATATATATATATATATATATATTATATATATATATATATATATATATATATATATATATATATATATTATGTATATATAATATATATATATATAATATATTATATATATATATATATATATATATATATATATATATATATAATATATATATATATATATATATATATATATATATAAAATTCTTTCTTATGTGAATCCATACAACATATCATCGCATCATCATTATTCTTTAGCCTGAGAATATCCGATGGTATACACTGCTGAATCACATATGATTACTTGTAATAATGCAATTTTTACACTTTTTTGTGAAAAAAACAGAAAGTACTGTTCTGAAATTCGCTCTTTTCAAGCGCCAGGGATGTAACGTAACTGAAGATATATTCAAAGTTTTTTTTAAACAATCACAGTACTACAGTAGATCCCAGTCTTTTTCCTATACTGCGACAACAAACAAGTGAATGACTGCCCAATCTACTACAGAGTCTACGGTCCAGTGAGTTCTGCGATACGAACCGTTACGGGATTTTGAAATTTGAAATTTTCTCCGTTTTCTTTCTCTTCGTAGAGTGACACGACAGATCTTATCTTCCTTGTGAGCGGAGTGACTATTTCATTTTTCTGTTTTTGTTTTCTATTAGCAACAATCTTGTTATAAGATAGGGTAAAAGTAGTTGCTGTCCTTTCACTTTCATCTCTGTAGATAAAGAATGATATCTTGCAGTGGATAATTACCATAAAATAAAGTAATTATGGCGGATGGGGCGATTTTGTGATTCCACCTTGGAGTTACATAAACGAAGCTGTCTACAAAAACACCGGAAAGGAAGTTTGTACAGGAATGCAATTTAATTTATAGAATGGAGACTTCACTTTGTTAACCTAAGAGTTTGTCACTATAGGAGAAATGCTTCTAAAATGCTACCCCTCGGCACTTACTGTAACTTTTACATACAAGGTTGTGTGATGCTGCGATATCAAGTATCTTGTACGGGAACCAAATGCCATACCTGCAAAGAGGAGATTACTATTAATAAACAATCAGTGTATATACTCATATATCAAATTTTGATGCTTTCATTAAGATCAAACGATAACGATAAGATAGGAAGTCATACAAACAATAATTTACTATCAACGCTACAATAAATACGTCTTATAAAAACAAGCATAGATTCACAGATGCTTATATGCTTGGATGATTATATACCCTTCCTCTTCCTCCCTCTCCCTTTTTCCCTTTCGCCCAATTAACAAGTTTTTTTCTATTCCCTTCAGTCCACTCCATCTGTATAAACAAAAAGGGCCTTGAAGAGACCTGCGACGACCTGAAGACTCAACATATGGAATCATCTCGTGTATGGACACACCATAAGGTTAAGGGTACGTCCTTATTTTCACTGCTGCGTTTTATGTGCGGCCGTGTCCTGAATATCAATGGGAGCCTCGGTAAGTTGGCGACTAACAAAACATCCTGCTTCCATTTAAGAAGCAATACTAATGGATGCAAAAGTGTGTACAACAGGGCAGTACTTTAGGGACGAGGAGGAGATTCTATTCGCTAATCAATCCTGTCATTGTCTACTTGTTGTCGTCCGAGTTTCCTTTGTATATTATCATTATCGCCATCATCATTTTCATTGCCATCAATCGTTACTGTGTCTACCTTCTGTCATCCGGATACTCTTCATATATCACTATAATTACTATTACTATTATCATTATCTTTGTTATCGTTATCATTATCACCATCATTATTATCATTGCCGTTATTATTATCATTTCTATCAAAACGTCCTTATCCAACCATGCATACGTGTCAGTTGACTTGTCTTTAAGAATTCAGTTTTATTTATAGTCCTGCCACATCAGCTGGCATTTATTTCATAATCTGTGTTGTTCGCTGTGAGTGCTGTTAATTTTTTCCACCATATATTCTCCCAACACACATGAGAATCATATGCTACGCTCGTTTAATTATATAACCCAAATAATATCATTATGCACCTGGAAATCTGTCTTGAATATTCTCCTTTTCCGTTCCTGCTTAGTTTTATTACCATCCGTTCTAGGTCTCTCCCTTTATCTCTATCCCTTAAGCGTTCATTTCGAAGAACAGTACCATCCGTTGCAGCTCGTCCTCCTCAAATCAAATCAAATCTTCCCTCCCAGACCTTTAGCCGACACTTGGGAACGGCCGTCATATGGCCAGGCTTCATATAAGGTTAAAGGGAGCTTGGCGATATGGGTCTGGGCAGCGGAGCGTGGCAACGTGGACGTCCTTAAGGCTTGGCCACATTGATCACCGTGTCTGAATCAAGGTCCGTGCCATCAGCCCTTGCGAGGAGTGTGATTACAACTAGATAAATGTTTCTGTGAAATATATAAATGGTCGACCTTTTTCATTCTGAAGTAGTCTTGCAATATACATGTATATATATAATATACATGGTGTGTTTGTGTATGTGTGTGCGTGTGCGTGTGTGTTTTTGTGTGTATGTGTGTGCGTGTGTGTGTGCACGCGTGTGTGCAACTAGTAGACATATATATGACGACCACCTACACCACATGCTGCTACGTCGATCCCTTTGTGGTTATCTGGCTTTACAAACGATCGCCTTCCGCCTCAACCCCAGGTGATTAAAAGCATGAAAACTAGACTTGATTTAAGATATAATTACAAGGCAGCCACCGAAGCTTATGACGTAGTATCAAACAAGCTTAAGGCCAAATCCCACCTAACAACCTGGTCTGACTTCGCCAATCCAGACACGAATCGAAAGCCCGATCGAGCCTTCAGCCTCACCCAGCCTCCCGTACCTTTACCAGCTAAACTTTATTCCTTGGTTGATTGTTGTTATACACTTCTTTCCCCAGCCAGCAGCGCGTCCCCGGCGTCGAAGCGTGGCAGAACCTCCGTCTACAGCAGCCTCATTGCGCCGACGTGGCAAGCGCATCGCAGGAAAACACCGAAGGGTTCAGAGTAGCATTGTCACACTCACTCAGACGAGTTCATTACCGCGCGCAATCATGCATGAAGGCTGTCATCTGCGGCGTCACAGAAACTTTAAAAAATCGATTACATTCGTTCCAGGACTTGGTTCCCTTCTTTATGTCCTTTGTCCTTTTCGCGTCTCCATTGACGTCGATCATAAAGCTGAGTATCTTTTCGTGTTTCCTTATATTTTGATTCAATATTTTCAAATACATTTTCCCTTTTTCTATCTAAACATTTCTGTTTCCCTTTCGCTCGCCTTCTCGAACAACTCAAGGCGGGTGAATGACTCAACGTTAATAGAGAACATTGAATTATGCACCACAAAGGACTATTTACACCCAGGAATACATTCTATTGTTGCACTTTGACGAAAAAAGAGGCAGTTCTGAATGGAGGACACAAAAGAGTCTGGACGGAGTGCGATCATGCACGAAGGGTGGGTCTATCATGCAAAATACGTGCTGCTACAGAACACAATACAGGACGATAACCTTTCAGCACACGGGTACATACGCATACATATACATACAATTATATATACAATTAAATATTCGCTCGTCCATGATACACGAAGATAAAACTGTAATTAGGATTATTCCATGAGACAAAGAGGAAGAAAAAAACGAAACAAAAATGGTATATATACAGTAACTTGTGATGTTTTCTTTACAGTTCGAAAATATAATAAATCTGATCAACGAAGTTGCTACGTCATCTCAAAACGAATCAGAGATAAAACGGAAACAGGGACTAACGTGTGTAACAATGCAACACAAACGGTGATGGTTAACAGCAGGACCAGAAATTAAACGTTTAAAAAAGAGGGAAGAAAACAGACACACACACACACACACACACACACACACACACACACACACACACACTACACACACACATACACACACACACACACACACACACACACACACACACACACACACACACACACACACACACACACGCACACACAATCACACACACCACACGCATATATATATATATATTATATATGTGTGTGTGTGTGTGTGTTGTGTGTGTGTGTGTGTGTGTGTGTGTGTGTGTGTGTGTGTGTGTGTGTGTGTGTGTGAAAAGAGAGAGAGAGAGAGAGAGAGAGAGAGAGAGAGAGAGAGAGAGAGAGAGAGAGAGAGAGAGAGAGAGAGAGAGAGAGAGATACATACATAGAGAGCGTACGGGGGGAGGAAGAGAGAGAGAGAGATGGAAAGATATAAAATACAGAATATACAATGATAATATTATATACAGAGTTAGATCGTTATTATTTCTCTCTTATCACTGCATTAAAGCACTCGCAACATCACCTCTAAATATGAACACAAGACATCCAACTTTTGAAGATAAAAAAAAGTTAAACTCGCGATCAACCCATTCGTTTTACGCAAGAATAAAAGTATCGGAAAATATCATGTTTTTCAACGGGTAATCATGATGGATCGCAGAATAGAATACGTGAATACTTGTTAATGAAGCGCAGCACTAGGATTAACACCACGGTACCATAAATAATGAATGAACCCAAGCATGTATATACACGGACACAAACCTACGCCTCCTTACGCTTATCACAAATTATATTTACGTACACGCGTTGAATACATATCAACATATTCTGTACTTAGATACAAAAAAAGCCTATTAAAAAAATCTGTGTATCTATCTTTTTTATCCGCCATGTTGGAAAGCGGGACCAGTGGACTAGGCAGGGAATGGCTGAAAATTCTTGGAGGTGTAATTCATGCAAAAGATATCACGTGATAGTAATCTGGAGGATGATAAAACTGGTTATCCCAAACACCCCGTTCCTTGAATGGCTGACTGATTGACCTCGGAAACCTGTTTGATATTTCCTCAATGATATTTTTTGGTTTATCAACACATATTCACCCTGAAGATACACGCTGAATAGGAAAGGTCACGAGTCGGAGGTCAAGAAGGCGAAAAAGGTAAGGCTACGTACGGGTCGTGTACGCACCACCTTTG
>NW_020871140.1:423055-428055 GCF_003789085.1 Penaeus vannamei
AGAAGGGAGGGAAGAAGGAGAAGGGGGGAGGAAGGGAGGAAGGAAGGGAAGGAAGGGAGAGAAGAGAGAGGGAGGGAGAGGGAGGGAGGGAGGAGAGAGAGAGAGAGAGAGAGGAGAGAGAGAGAGAGAGAGAGAGAGAGAGAGAGAGAGAGAGAGAGAGAGAGAGAGAGAGAGAGAAGAGAGAGAGAGAGAGAGACAAGATACAGAGACAGAGAGAAACACAATCCTTGCTTTCTTTACTCCTTCCAACCTGTATCTCTTCCCTTCTCTTCTTTGCTGCATCTCCACATTGCCTCCTCCGTTGCCCCGCGATACTAAACGAAATACATAAAATTTACACGACAGAAATATACTCATTTAACAGAATAATCAGAGTGTAATCCCCTCATACAAGCAACAAAAGCTCGTTGGCGAAGTCACACCTACATCATTAGCATATTCAAAATACTTCTCAAGGCAGACGTCCGCTTCCCATCCCACGCGAGCAGAGGCTGACACGCCCCTCGACATGCTTACGACCATGCTGTTGTCTCTTTGTCTCTGCGTGTGCCATATGTATGCATGTATGAATGTATGTATGTATGCCGGTTTCTCTGTCCCTGTTTGTATGCATGCAGGTCTCTCTACTTCTTTCTTTCTCTTTGTTCCTCTTTCTTTCTTTCTTCCTCTCTCTCTCTTCTCTCTCTCTCTCTCTCTCGTCTCTCTCTCTCTCTCTCTCTCGCTCTCCTCTCTCTCTCTCTCTCCTCTCTCTCCTCTCTCTCTTCGCTCTCATCTCTCTCTCCTTCTCTCTCCCTCTTCCCTGTCTCTTGTCCTTGTCCTTGCCTCACCCTATTCTTCATCCCCTTCTCGCTCTCGCTCCTCTCCTCTCTCCCTCTCCCTCTCCTCTGCTCTCTCCCTCTCCTCTCCCTCATTCCCTCTCTCTCTCCTCCTCTTTCCCTCCTTCCCCCTTCTTTCCCTCTCCTCCCTCTCCTCGCTCTCCCTTCTCCCTCTCCCTCTCGCTCTCTCTCTCCTCTTCCATCGCTCTCTTTTCTCATTCTCTCTCTCTCCCTTCGCTCTCCTTCTCCATCTCCTTCTCCCTTCCTCTCCTCTCTCTCTCTTGCCCCAACCTGTCCACTTCCCCTCTCTTTTACCTCTCCTCCTCTCTCTCATTTTCCGAAAATCCCCCCCTCCCACCACCACCAAATCTCAGCGCCTAAGGCAAGGCAGGACAACCGAAACAAGAGGAGGGAAGTAATGTAAGAGCGGCGAGTGCGTCAGCAGAATCCCTCGCCGAAAACGTACGACGACAGACAGGGCCGTCGCGCTGTTCCGAGCCGGCGTACACGGGCCTCGTGGGGCGCTCCAGCTGGGAGCAACCACTCACAAGGAGAGGGAGAAGGGAAGGGGAGGGGAAGGGGAAGGGGAATGGGCAGGGAAAAGAAAAAGGGGAAAGGGGAACAGAAGAGGAAGGATAATGGAATGGGGAAGGGAGAGGGAAGGGGTAAGGGAAGGGGAAGGGAGCGGAAGGAAGAAAGGGAAAAAAGGAAGAGAAGAGAAAGAGCAATCGGAAGAAGGGCAAGGGAAGGCGAAGGAGAAAGGGAAAGGGGGCAGGTTTAGAGGGAGGGGAGGCCTGTAGGAACGGCTGGTGAGCGTACGGAGCAAAGACAAATGTTTGTCAGATGTTGATTATCATGTTGGGAAAATCGCGTAAAAAGAAAACGAAAACAGATACGGGAAAGTTGAAGAGAGAGAGAGAGAGAGAGAGAGAGAGAGAGAGAGAGAGAGAGAGAGAGAGAGAGGAGAGAGAAGAGAGAGAGAGAGAGAGAGAGAGAGGAGAGAGAGAGAGAGAGAGAGAGAAGAGAGAGAGAGAGAGAGGAGAGAGAGAAGAGAGAGAGAGAGAGAGAGAGAGAGAGAGAGAGAGAAGGAGAGAGAGAGAGAGAGAGAGAAGAGAGAGAGAGAGAGAGAGAGAGAGAGAGAGAGAGAGAGAGAGAGAGAGAGAGAGAGAGAGAGAGAGAGGGAGAGAGAGAGAGAGAGAGAGAGAGAGAGAGAGAGAGTTGATCAAATTTAATAACCAGAATGTGACGGAAATCAGCCAACTTATATCCCACTAACGTGACCTGCTTCGCCACCGATCTTAAAAGGAAGGCGATCCAGGTAGCGAAGAGGCAGACAGGAGTCGTACGTAAGAAGGATCAACAGATATGACAATACATAAATTAGCCTCCAGATACCTGCGTAATTGACAGGTAAGGCCAGAAGCGTCTGTCGAGGGCCTACAATTAAGTGGGAACAATATTCTGGCCTTGTTCGTGCACCCAACTCCCTCCACAGACACCTTCGCGTCACCAACCTTCAACCTCACCATTCCTTTCATATGAGTGGGAATTATTATTATGTTATTATATACACTGTATGTATATATGAATATATATATCCTGTACATATACATATATATACATCCGTGTACATATACATATATATACATAATACATATACATATATATACATACATAGATACATGATGTATGTATATATATATATCTATACTTGCCTACACACACACACACACACCACACACACCACACACACACACACACACACACACACACACACACACACACACACACACACACACACACACACACACACATACACACACACACACAATGTGATAAATCAACTTAAACACTCTAATTCTTTCCAAACGAGACGATTTATGATTCCTGCAACCGTGTTTTGAGAGTTGCAAAGTTATTAATAACAGTACTATGACAATACCGACAGTTAAGAGATAAAAAATAAAATGCAATACTACACTTAATTCTGATACTCTTGTTACAATAATAGTATCAACAGTTACCATGATAATAAATATGACAGTGAGAAGAGCTTGATACTCCTACTGATAGCAATAAAAATAACGATGATCATTATCACTCCGACTTTTTTATCACAATCATGCAAATAATGATGATAATAATAATACCAATAATAATGGTAATAATACAATTAAGCATAACATCAATCTCGACGCATAAACAGACCTAACGGTAAAATTACACATAAATGATTTATCAAAATTATATTCACTAAACAATATCATAATAGCAGTGTAAAAATACTAATCGCTTACTTCAATATTGGTTCCTTCATATCTAGAAGCCTCCCAACAAATCATTTTCAGGAGCGGCCTTCATTTCCTTTACATCCGCACGTCAGTTGAGGAATGAAGGCAGCCTGGGATTCACACACCGTGGAGAGAATCGTAACAGTCACTTTGTAATGTTATACCATTTTGTGGCCAGATTATTGCCCACGAAATCTACGCGACAAGCAATCTGAATGTTAACAATGAAGGGAAAGCAAGGGAGGTGGCGGAGGGGGAGGGAGGAGGTGGCGGAGGGGGAGGAGGAGTGGGAAGAGGGGGCGAGAGTGGGAAGGAAGGAGACTGCGAGACTGGGAGAGAAGGAAGAGAGAGAGAGAGAAGAGAGAGAGAAGGAAGAGAGAGAGAGGAGAGAGAGAGAGAGAGAGAGAGAGAGAGAGAGAGAGAGAGAGAGAGAGAGAGAGAGAGAGAGAGAGAGAAGAGAGAGAGAGAGAGGAGAAGAGAGGAGAGAGAAAGAGAGAGAGGAGAGAGAGAGAAGGAGAGAGAGAGAGAGAGAGAGAGAGAGAGAGAGAGAGAGGAGAGAGAGAGAGAGAGAGAGAGAGAAGAGAGAGAGAAGAGAGAGAGAGAGAGAGAGAAGAGAGAGATTGAGAGAGAGAGAGAGAGAGAGAGAGAGAGAGAGAGAGAGAGAGAGAGAGAGAGAGGAGAGAGAGGAGAGAGAGAGAGAGAGAGAGAGAGAGAGAGAGATCTGCTTGTTTTTCAGTTCAGCTGGCGCATAACTCTACGGTATCGGACATTCGTGTTTCATACAGAAGTGAAGATAAATCTAAATGTAGACTGAGTAACGAGGAAAATAAGCGAACACTTGAGCACTAAATCTCGGAATGTCATGTGATACAGCCTTTCAGACCAGCTAACATGAGGTATAAAGAACTATGTGATTATTTCACAACGTCTGATACACTGGAATATATTCTCATACTATATCCTAATTTTATTATGTAACATTACCGCAGTCATAGAACATTGTTATGTACACAATGGCAATGGTATATCAACTTTATATTCTTTTGAATGATATTTGACTTGTGTTTACATCTTACCATGTACAGTTATAGTAATCACAGAATACTGTACTATGTCGAATATACTTTATGTAAAACTGTAATCACTCTTGGCCACGCTTGAGCAGATAGACTGGGTGGTAAATGAACTTATCTTAACATAACTTAGGGCGAGCATGGTGTGCTTACGTTATGTATAAAAACAATATTTTGCCGACTGACATTGCAGGAAAGTTCGTGACTTGGCTAGCACTACGCATAGTGAATTGACAGGAATATTTATAACTACATAATTCTTATTGATCCAAGTCATTTTATGCAATCCCGACTGATTTCGTGCCATGAATAATTGACATGAGATCTACAAGTATCGTAAGATCAGAAAATAAGTATTAAACACGTTATGACCATATATCAAATGCATTTCATCTTCAGCCACGCAATGCAACTACTAAAAGTCACAAGGAAATGTCCCCCAGTAAGTATTCTTATCTCCTAGCCTGATTTGCGATGGAGTGACGCCACCTCTGTAGCACAGACAATCCCGTAATGAAGTTTACCCACGCCTATCCACTTCAACCGGTGATAAATGAAAGACTAAACAAGTTTTAAATGACAATGCACTTGTAATCCACACTCACGTACTCTGTCAAAAAAGGGTAAAAAGCCTTAAACGACATAGTGATAAGCAGTCATGTAAGGGGACCCATTTCACCAAGGAAACCCCTCAATATAAGCATATAGTTCTAATGGGCCAATGACCATATTGGAAACAGTAAAAAACATGTGTAAACTACAGCGTCATGGGTCATCTACAGTCATTTGGTATAAAAGCTTATTTATAATTATTTTAGATC
>NW_020871140.1:433055-435555 GCF_003789085.1 Penaeus vannamei
GGTACCAGGTCCTGCCGCCCCTCAAAAATAGAAAGAAAGAAACGGCAAACGAAGATCCTTTTATTACCAGTGTAAAATATCAACGAAAAAACAACGATGACAAAAACCCATTTCAAAACGCTTCAACAAGACGACGTGCCTACATCCCTGTTATAAAATCGCCACCAATAACATTACCTCCCCCCCCCCACCCGTCGCCTCAATACGTTCTCAGGGAAGGTCACGTAGAAACGTCATCAAAATGTTACGTTTCTCATTACTTGGGGCGAAGCTAGACACTGGGAGGGGGTAGGGAGGGGAAGGGAGAGAGGGAGGGAGGGAGCAGATGAGCACTTTCATTCTGAGGAGGGAGGAGCTGCGTGGGCGGAGTAAGGGTGGAGGGGGCGTGAGAAGGTGAGGCTGAGGAGGGAGGTTCTAATGGACTCTTAAGATGAACCTGCGTCGTAATGGGGAGGAGGAAAATGACAAAGAGACAACGACGCTACGAGGACAGGACCGCGGCAGGATGGGAAAATGTGAGAGTGACGCCGCGCTCAAAAGAGAGGACAGGTAGCACTCCGAAAGACTTCAGAATGGGAGGGAAGGAAAGGGAAAGTGCCGGCAAGGATGGCTGGTGGGGACAGGGGGGGTTGGGGATTGGCCGGTCGGGGGAGTGGGAGATTTGGGACGAACACCACAACAGCTGATAAAGAAGAGGATAAGTGGAGGGGTCCGAATCCGAAGTCTCATTACCCGCTGCCAATTTTCGTAATAAAAACGTCATCTCTACATCACGATCAGCATATTTAGCCCTAATTGCTTAATTTCAGAAAACGGCCAGCCGAGTAATTACCCGAAGGAGAAACAAAAACAATTCAAATATCTTGGAAGCCAAATTGGAAAGTCTATCATGAAAAGCTGTCCATCCTGTACATTTCCCTGTCGGTTCCATTCTTCATTTACTCCTTCATATTTTCGGCTTTTAATAACAAGATATAAATACGAGCGATTGTAAAATAAAAATCACACACAAGCTAAACATCACTTAAAAGTTTATTCATATGCGAAAGATTTCTGTAACATACTTGTTTACCCAACCGGTCCAAATACGGATGGCCGACACCGACACCCCAACTCTAACACGGCGAATTCCGCCAATAAAATAAACAAACAAGAGTACCTCGTCCTCCTACTTTCTCTCGCCGGCTATCCTTCCTTCTCGCCCTTCCTCCTCTTCTTGGATTGTTTTATTTTTTCTCTGTCCCTGTCCATCCCTCGCCCCAGCCTAAGCCTCATCTTCTAACCTTAGCCTCCCAAACAGGAAAGTGAGCAGATGATTTGGTCGTGTCAGCTGGCTAACCACAGGCAGTCCCACCGGATTATCTGCCGCAATCATCGAACCACGATGTCTGTCAGGACTAAATTTCCATTTTCTAAATCTTCTAAATTTCCTAGCCTACCGACTTCTATCTTGATGCTATAGATCGATGGGGATTTTCGGGTCCCTTGGATGTTTTGAAGGAGTTGCCATGTCCCTTAATGGCAGCTGGCGAAAGCGGCCATGCTGATCACGCCGTGTGTTCGGATAAGTGTGAGACGGTGAAAGTGGTTTACTAGATCCTGAGTAACCCTCTCGACCTGTCCTCGGACCACCTACGTCGACGGCCGCACCGCCACCCCTACACACGCGCTCGCTCTCACACACAGAGAGGTTCAAAGAAACAGACGCACACACACACACAAACACACATACACAGAATAATGCCGCTTCACCTCCAACGTTAATAAAGAAACAAGAAAAAAATAGCTATAACCATAATCATTACCATAGACATCATTCCAATCATTCTCATTAGCATTACCGACAGAACAATTACTTTTATCGAATCCTATCACCCACATCTCATTCCTCCCTCTCCGTCGCCCTCTCCCTCGCCCCAGCCAGGACATTTCGGCGGTCTTTATGTCCCTCGCAGCAGCCACTCAGCCGACACAAGTGAACTTCCCTCCCTTGACAACTTTTCCTTTCAGCCCCCTCCCCCCCTCCCCCCTTGGCCTCTTGGGACTGTCTTGGGAATGTGAGTGAGTGGGGGGGGGGGGAGACCAAGGGTAGATGGGACAGGGGAAGTGAGTAAGGGAATTTGGACGGAATACAATAAATTTAAAATAATGAAGATTAATAAAGTAAAAATAATAAATGTAATACCATTACTAATCTACTAACAACCGTGACTTGTTTTTTTCCTTTTTATGTAGATCATATCAAGATATTAATATTGATATTAATAATAACACTATTAAAAAGATAACAATAACAACAACAATAATAATAATGACAATAAAATAATAACAATAACGAATGACGACGACGACAACCATACTACTATTGCTATTTCAACTAACAATGATAATAACAATTATCATTACTGCTATTATTATCATCACTATTATAACAACAAAAACAACAATAACAAAAATATCATGAATAACCCTAACACTAACAACAACATAGTGCCTAGAT
>NW_020871141.1:19327-21827 GCF_003789085.1 Penaeus vannamei
CTGATTCCCTCCATAGTTTCAGTAGTATCTTATTTCTAATCTTAATTATATTTTACTTCATATTGTTTTCTGTATTTCTTATTCTAGTGCCTATTGCTTATCATTAATTGTCTTTCCTTTGTTTACTTTATTTCCGTTTTACTTTTCTTCCTTTGTGTTGTTGTTGTTTTTCTCTTCTTTTCTTTTGCTTCAATCTTTTATTTTGATTGTGATTCTCATTTTTTTCGGCTGTTTAGTTTTTCAAGTGTTAGTTTCATTTTTCAATATTTTTTCTTTCGATAATTTCTCATTAAGATCCCCACTTGCTATCATCTTTAATTTCTTCCTCTTTCTTTTTTTTCATTTATTCCCTCTCCCCTTATCCTTTTCATTTCGTATATTTTAAAAAGTTCTTTAGCATTTCCATCTCTCTTAATCACTCTCCCTTTTCCCTTTTTTCCCTTCCACTTTCTCTCACTATTATCCTCTTTTCTCTCACTTCCCCTTCTCATTCCTCTTATCTCCCACCTCCTCCCTTTATCCTCTTTGTGGCGGCGGAGTCAGACACAAGCAAACACATTCTCTTAGTTTCTCTTCTTCTTTCAAGCTTATCTGCGAGGAATCTCAGAAGACGTATATGATGGAGAGAGAGAGAAGAAGGGAAGAAGATGATGGGAGAAGGGTAGGGAGGAGGGAGAGTAAGGGGGGGAGACGGGAAGGGAGGGAGGGAGGAGGAGAGGGTGAGGGAAGGGAGGAAGGGAGAAGAGTAAGGGGGAGGGAAGGTAAGGAGGTGAAGAGGGAGAAGGGTAGGGGGAGGGATTGGAGGGAGAGGAGGAGGAGAGGGTGAGTGAAGGAGGAAGGGAGAAGGGTAGGGGGAGGGAAGGGAGAAGGGTAGAGGTAGGGAAGGGAGGAAGGGAGAAGAGGGAAAGAGAAAGGGAAGGGAAAGGGAATAGGAGAGGAGAGGGAGAAGAAGGAAGAGAGGAGAGGGGTGGGAAAGATTGGCAGGGAGGGAGAGGGAGGGGAGAGGGGAGGGGGAAGATTGGGAACAGGAGTAGGAGGTAGTGGAAGTAGAGAGAGAGAAGGGAAGAAGAGAAAGGGGAAGAGTTGGAGGTAGGGAAGATAGGAAGAAAGGAGGAGAAGAGGATGGAAGGGAAAAATGATAACGGGGAGGGGGAGTAGGAGAGGTAATAGGAAGTAGAAGAGAGAGAGAAGGGGAAGCAGAGGAGGGGGAAGGGAAGAGGAGAGGGAAAGAGAGTAGGAGATACGAAGGGAGGGGAGAAGGGGAGGGGGGGGAGATAAGCAAAGTGAGAAGATGATTTCAAATTGTTTAAGATCACTATCTTTTTTTTCTTGGCTTTCTTCTCGTCATTTGACTTTCTCATTTCTCTTCTCATTTCTTAATCCCTTTTTCGTTTTTTCTTCGGTTAATGATAATGCCATACTACTGCATTTAAAATATATATATATATATAATAATGTTGAAAATATTAATAAATACCATTATTATTGTAATTATTATATTGAGAACACTCATATTATGGTGATCTTAATACCTATGATGATAATAATTACAATGATAGTAAAAATGAAAATATAACAATGATGGTGGCGATGATGATGAGGATGAAAATGAAGATGATAATAACAATAATAACAGTGATACCATTATAAGAGATAATTGTAAAAACAATTGATAATAATAATAACAATAAAAGCAACAGCGGTAATGATAAAGATTATAAAAATCATAATAACGATACTGTTAATACTACTGCTAATAACAGTGATGATAATAATTATCATTACTATCATAATAATGATAATAATGATGGTGATAGTAATTATGAAAATAACAACAATAAGGATAATGACAAAATAAATGATAAAACTTCAGTAATAACAGGAATTAAATAACAATAATGATAATCATATGCATACACACACACACACACACACACACACCACACACACATACACACACACACACAACACACACACACACACACACACACATATATACATATACATATATATATATATATATATATAATATATATATATATATATATATATATACACATATATAAATATACACATATACACCAAACACAGCCTCCTTCCTCGGACCAGTACACACCGACTCTCACGCTTTTGCCACTTAAAGGTACCCTGTAAAAACACACAAGCTTTCAGTACACACACAGGCGCAGGTCGAACACTGACTTCGCGTTATTGTGTAACTCAAAAACACGGTCCTTTTTCTTGTCTCGGTGGAAGTGGTTGTTTGTGAGGTGATTGTGTGGAGTGTGGGGGAATGAGGTGATTGTGAGGAGTGTGGGGGGATTGTGAGGTAATTGTGAGGAGTGTGGGGGATTGTGAGGAGTGTGGGGGGATTGTGAGGGTGTGAGGTGATTGTGAAGAGTGTGGGGGGGATTGTGTGGAGTGTGGGGTGATTGTGAGGAGTATGGGGGTGATTGTGAGGAGTGTGGGGGGGTTGTGAGGAGTGTGGGGCGATTGTGAG
>NW_020871141.1:24327-34327 GCF_003789085.1 Penaeus vannamei
TCCTACCAAGAATAAACCTATACAAAAACCAACAACAGACAAACAAAACAAAACAACAACAATAACAACAACAACAATAAAACCCAACCCCTAAAACAATATGAAATGAAAAAGAAACTCTTCCCTGCCCTTCAGAAAAAAACAAAACCCAAATCCAAAAAGCTCTGCCGCCGCCATGTCCTCAGTCCGCGGCAAGCACAAGCCACCTCGACAGTGCGTTAACATGCACCGTTTGTTTCGACTCTTTTGGCGAGGGCGAGAGAAAGCCCTTGATGCTGCCGAGTTGTGGACACACTTTCTGCAAGCAATGTGTGCACGGAATTATTGCGAGCGAGAATAAGGGTAAGTGGAGGAGAAGGGGGAGGGGAGGGGAGGGTTGGGGTGGTGGGGGGAGGGAGGGGAGGGGAGGGTGGGGAGTGGGTGAGGGTGAAGGGAAGGGTGGAGGGGGATTTCTGGGCGAGTGTGTGGTGTTGTGGACGGCTGTGTGTGTTTGTTTGCTTGTGTGTGCGTGAGAGAGAGAGAGAGAGAGAGAGAGAGAGTGTGTGTGTGTGTGTGTGTGTGTGAGAGAGAGAGTGTGTGTGTGTGTGTGTGTGAGAGAGAGACAGTGGGAGTGTGAGCGTGTGTGAGTGCGTGCGTGCGTGCGTGCGTGCGTGCGAGATAGAGAGTGTGTATGTATGCATATTTATATTTACGCGTACGAGACCTGAGAGAAAGTACAGATACCCACGTGTACTTACCACACGCATCCAACAACACACAACACCCAAATCCCAACATAACCAACCCCCCAACCCCCAACCCCCCCTACTGTCTCCAAGGCACTCAAAACATCCCGAGGTAACCACCAAACCACCAAACGATATACGACCAAAACATTCACACACGAAACGACCATCGACATAGCTTTTAAGATGTAAATAATCACAGGGCTATTCCTTTGTTATCGATGCCACATCCTGACAACCGTTGGATTAGAATCGCCTGGATATTGCACGCTGCAAACAGTTGAAGGGCATTTATCGTGCCCAGAGATAAGTAGGGAGAGATATATTGGAAGGAATCGGAGGTATGATTTTTTTTTTTTTTTTTTTAGTCGAGACAGGTGGTTATTGATGATGTAATAGTGATGGTGGAAATATATTGATGGTGATATACAAGGTTTGGATAATTATACGTATGATGAAAATTATGTTTTTTCTTTCTTTCTTTCTTTTCCTGCTTTTGGATAAGTAGATGTTATAATGATTGATGTTTATTAAGCGATATTTATACTAGCTATCAATATATTCCTGAGTGGAGTAAATGTTGCCACATTATCATGAAAGCATCAAAATAATTAATAATTGACAACCATTGCTCATACTGATAACATTCTAGAAAAATCACTTGAATGCCCAATCAGTCAATGGTTCTGGAAGCAATTGCGTAGATAACGATATATCAGTTATTACGATAATGACAGCGAAGATAATGAAAAACTGTTCGTAGACAAGAAACTGATAGAATAATGTGTTGCAATAATGATGATGGTAACGAAGATGATGATGATGGTGATAGTAATATTAATGCTAATAATGATAGAAGTAATAAGAATAACAAAGATAATGGTAATGATGATAATGATGTTAATAATGAGAGTAATAATGATGATAGTAATATTAGAAATGATGATAATGATCATCACGATAACCATGATGATATTGATAATGATATCTAATTCTCTTTATTATCATTATGATAATTCTATCATCATGTATTTTTTAGTTATTGTTGCTGTCATTATTTTCTTTTCTTTTTTTTTTTGCCATAATTGTTACCTTTTAAATGTTACTTTACCTGTGTTTGTCATTCCTATTTCCTTATTTTCCCATTATTAATTATCTTCAATTTAGTTGTCCTAGTCTTTATCATCTCAATTATCATTATGATTACCAGTGTTATCTTGTTAATGATAAGATTATGACAGCAACAGTGCGAACAATAACTAACAAGAAAAAAATGCTAACTACTTTAAGAAAAAAATGTATATCGTAATACAGGCAAATAAAATATAACAGAACAAAAATACTAACCCTACGTGCCAAAACAATAACAAGAAACGAAAAAAAACAAAGAAAAAAATCGAAACAACAAAAGCAAAAAACTACAATATTAAAAAACAGCAAAAGCAATAACAAACAACGACACGAAAAAACAACAAAGTACCAAAAACAATAACAAAGCTACAAAAACAACAAAAGCATTAAAAAAAAAAAAGCATTAAAAACAACCAAACACAACAGCAAAATAAACAAGCAGAAACATAAAAAAACAACAAAAGCATAAAAGCAACAAAAACAACACAACAAACAAAGAAAACAAACAGACAAGCAAAAAACATCAACCAAATCACCCATTGGACTCTAACGCCCAATTTCCCCCCCCAGGCCAGTTCCATTGTCCCACCTGCCGTCGATGTCAACCTGTGCTTTCCCTCGAGGACTTACCTGTTAATTACGCNGCGTCATTCCCGCTACACCACCATATCGCTTTCTCCTTTATTATCATTTATCGCCATTTCCCGTACATCACCATTATCACATTATCCTTCTCATTTACATTCAAAACCTTTATATTCGAGCTCCCTAACCTAAAACCTCGCTTGAAACCCCATTTCTTCAGTGGAATCTGTGACTAAACCTAAAGTCAAAACTAATTAGGTTAACGAGCGTAAACCTGACCGTAAAGATAAGGGAAAATGTCCTTCTGTTATGGATTTAATAGGACGGTTTGGTTTACATAGAGAAACGACTGTGAGGATAATGTTTTTTTTGGTGTGTGAGGATAACCTGTGCTTGGTTGTTACTTATTTAACAAATTATTGTGTGAGCGTGTGTGTGTGTTGTGTGTGTGTGTGTGTGTGTGTGTGTGTGTGTGTGTGTGTGTGTGTGTGTGTGTGTGTGTGTGTGTGTGTGTGTGCGTGCGTGCGTGCGTGTGAGTGTGTGAGTGAGTGTGCGTGTGAGTGTGCGTGTGAGTGTGTGTGTGTGTGTGTGTGTGGTGTGTGTGTGTGTGTGTGTGTGTGTGTGTGTGTGTGTGTGTGTGTGTGTGTGTGTGTGTGTGTGTGTGTGTGTGTGTGTGTGTGTGTGAGTGTGTACGTCTGTGATACTACGACTGCATGGCGGTTTTCCACGGTGAAGGTAAATTCCTGCTTTCTTATCACTATCTCTAAAACTCGCTTTTGCTCAGATATTTCTAACTCTTCGGACCAACGCGATAAGAAGAAAACATCAATATCTATCTAAAATTCCTACAACTTTTTAGGTAATTTCAAGAAAACTAACATTTTATTCTTCCGTACTGTGAGGATAACGTCTACCTGTCCGTTTCTTACTGTGAAGGTAACTGTTTCTGATTGTCTTACATTAATATTAAAGATTATAACACTGTGAAGTTAACCTTTTAGGCACAAATTCTAAAGATGGTATGACAACAATGAAGTAATAATAATCATCAGTTTTTAATACAATCGCTTGCAGAAGGTTTGAAATAGCAAAAGAGAGAGAGAGAGAGAGAGAGAGAGAGAGAGAGAGAGAGAGAGAGAGAGAGAGAGAGAGAGAGAGAGAGAGAGAGAGAGAGAGAGAGAGAGAGAGAGAAGAGAGAGAGAGAAGAGAGGAGAATAACGAAACAGCAATCAAAAAATATAAACGCAAATCTGCCGTGACTAAACAAACAAAAACAAACAAAAACACAAACAAATAAACAACACACTTACAAACAAACAAACAAACAAATCTATCACACTTCTCGCTCGCTTTCACCAAACGCATTAAAACGAAAATATCACCCTAAAAATAAAACCTAAAAAATAAAACTTCCAGAATTTCTTCCCAATGTGAACTCTCTCGCCCGTAAATCATATATGGCATTAAATACCTTACCGTTTTTGTTACCTCTTGGATGGAAATTATTACCGGTCTTAGAATACCCCCCTTGGCTCGGCTAAGACCAAGAGACCCTTACGACTCTCGTAAATTGATCAAAATGGAGGCATATTTCACCTAATTTTAAACAGTTGGTCACAGCTGTTCTCGCGTGAGACTCACTTTCGAGTCCCATTTTTAAACCCCTTTCAGCGGTCGCGTGAATGGAGGATTATGGAGGAAAATATATATAGATGTACGTTCATTAAGCGTATATGTGTGTACGTGTGTACAGACGTGTGTGTGCGTGTATGTATATATATATATATATATATATATATATATATATATATATATATATATATATATATATATAGGTGTGTGTGTGTGTGTGTGTGTGTGTGTGTGTGTGTGTGTGTGTGTGTGTGTGTGTGTGTGTGTGTGTGTGTGTGTGTTGTGTTTCATATTCCCATGCACACACTGATACATGCAAAACGGGCTTTGTAGATAAACATAAAGACAAACAGACTCAAACATATACAGATATACACTCCGACACGCAATACACAACATCAACAGCAACGCACTCTCTATACACACACACGTACAAACACACAAACCTCCCCTCTATACACACCCACACACGCATAAAAAAGCCTCCCCTCTACAAACACCCTCCTACACCCGCCCACTTGTGCATAGCCTTCTCCCACCACACACACACACTCACTCACACACACACACACACACACACACGCAAACACATACACAGCCTTTCCGCCTACACACACGCAAACACACACACATACACAAACACACACACGATCACATGCACAAACACACCCACACACAAAACACACACACACACACAAAAGCACACACACACACACACACACCCCACACACACCAAACACATACCCAGCCTTCCCCCCCCCACCCACCCTTACACACAAACCCTTCCCCCCACCTACCCACACACAGCTTCCCCTCCACCCCTCCACCCCTCCACCCTTCCACCCCCCGGACATAGCCACCCCTCCCCCCTTCGACTTCTAAGACCTACCCCAAGAAGAGTCTCCGAGAGTCTCCAAACAGAGTGCAAGTCAAGACGTTAATAATATGAAGACTTGGAGCTTGAACCACAACTTATATTTACTTTATAATCGTCTTGCAAGAAATTTCTAATTTATGACAAGTTAGTGTTTATTTACAACTTATATATTACTTTATAATAGTCTTGAAAGAGATTTCTAATTCAAGACAAGTTAGAGTTTATAAGATTTTGTTTTGATTAAGATAGTAATGTTTAGTTTGTCGTCATTTTAACTTTTATTTGGTTTACTTTTTTATGAAATTTTGTGTTAAGTTTCATCTACTTATATATGTAAGAATGTATGTCATTTCTATTTTTGTTATTGTTATCTCCGTAAGAAGAAAGAAAAGAAAATAAAAAAATAAAAGAAAGAAAGAAAAGAAGATAAATATTTAAAAAAAGAAAGAGAAGGAGAGAAAAACAAAAACATATTCCAAACTCAAAACTAACTAAAATAAAAGAAAGAAGAAAAGATAAATATTAAAAAAAAAGAAAGAGAAGGAAAAAAAGACAAAAACATATTCCAAATTCAAACTCACTTTTCAGCATAACTTTACCCTCGCATACTTCCCCTTGTCCCGAAATATATCCATTACCGTCACATCTCATTTTCCGGTTCTTCGTTCTCCCATTTTCCATATTCCCTCGTTATTCGCCCTTCCCCCATTCCCCGTTTCGCCTGTCTGAGTGCATTAAGAAGCACAGAAGAGTCTTTGAGGAACATTGAACGTCAAATCCCATCCATTTTCTGCTTTTGCTCTTCCGTTTTCTGTTTCGCTCGCTTCTCGTTTTCTTTTCCTGATTTTATTCTGGTTTTTGTATTTAAGTTTAATCTTTTCTTATTTCTGCTTGCGTCTGTTTGTTTGTTTCTCTGTTGTTGGTTCTCTCTTTCGCTTGTACTCGCTCTCTCTCTCTCTCTCTCTCTCTCTCTCTCTCTCTCTCTCTCTCTCTCTCTCTCTCTCTCTCTCTCTTTCTCTCTCATGCATTGTTTTTTATCAATTCATCGCATCATATGTATGTCTATTTACTATTTATTTATAGATTTCTTATCAGCTATTTTTATTACACCCACCTACCTACCCATCTACACACAGACACACACACACACACACACACACACACATACACGCAGCGCATTTTATGTATGTATATAATCGTGTCAATAAACACTGATAAGATATTATACTAGTTGGCACCTTACCCGCTCCTTACCAAGCGTCTTCTGAGGGGATGAGTGAGGAGGCAGCTGTAGGGGGAGGAGGGGAGGGAGGGGAGAGGGGGGGGAGGGAGGGGAGGAGGGGGAATGAATGAGGTGAGGTGTTGGTGAAGGGGAAAGAGGAGGGAGGAGGGGAGGAGGAGGGAACTAGAATGAGGGGAAGGAGGGAATCGGGTAGGGTGCAGGTGAAGGAGAGGAAGGGGAAAAAGGAGAGAAGAGAGAAACAACCGGGGAGGAAAATGGAGTGAAGAAGTAGGTGAAAGAAAAGGAGAGAATAAGAGGAAGAAAGAGATTAGAGGGAAAGGAAGGGAGGGGGGGAGCAAGGGAGGGGAGAAGAAATGGGCTGAAAGGATGGGAGGAGATAGGGGGGGAGGAAGAAAAGGGGTGAGAGGGAAAGGGAGAGAAAGGAGGAGAAGCAGAGGGAAGAAAAAGGGATGAGGAGACAGCTGAAAGGAGGAGAGGAGATAGAGTGGGAGGAAGAAAAGGAGAACAGAGAAAGAGGAATAAAAGGAACGAGAGGAAAGGAAGGGAGAGAAAGGAGAAGCAGAGGGAAGAAAAAAAGGATGAGGGGACAGCTGAAAGGAGGAGAGGAGATAGAGGGGAGGAATAAAAGGAGAACAGAGGAGGAAGAAAACAGATGAAGGGAAGGGAAGGGAGAGAAAGAAGGAGAAGCAGAAGGGAAAGAAAAAGGGATGAGGGGACAGCTGAAAGGAGGAGAGGAGATAGAGAGGAAGGAAGAAAAGGAGAGGAGAGAAAAAGGAAGAAAGAACAGAGGAAAAGAGAGAGAAAGAAGAAGGAGAAGCAGAAGAAGAAAAAGGGATGAGGGGACAGCTGAAACGATGGGAGAAGACGGAGGGAGAGGGGAAGAGGAGGGGAATGGGGGGAGGGGGAGAGACTGAGGTATGTGGACAGGTGTCGGAAATGTGGTAATTATGTCACGGGTAATCCTGGTAACGGTTGCTCGTGTCAAGGAGCGGTGAGGATGGGGAGAGGGGGGTGGGGGGTGGATAGTAGGGGGGAGAGGGGAGGGTGAAGGATGAGAGGGGATGGGGGTGGGGTTGGGGGATGGATAGGAAGGAGGGAGGGGGAGGGTGAAGGATGAGAGGGGATAGGGGAGAGGGGTGGATAGTAGGGGGGGGGGAGGGGAGGGGTGAAGGATGAGAGGGGATGGGGTGGGGTGGGGGAATGGATAGGAAGGAGGGAGGGGGAGGGGTGAAGGATGAGAGGGGATAGGGAGGTGGATAGTAGGGGGGAGAGGGAAGGGGTGAAGGATGAGAGGGGATGGGTGGGGTGGGGATGGATAGAAGGGGAGAGGGAAGGGTGAAGATGAAGGGAGGGGGGGGGTGGGGATGGATAGGAGGGGGGGGAGAGGGAAGGGTGAAGGGATGAGAGGGGATGGATTGGGTGGGGGGATTGATAGAAGGGAGGGATAGGGAAGGGGTGAAGGATGAGAGGGGATGGGGAAGGGGTGGGGGTTAGGGGGGAGAGAAGGTGAAGGATGAGGGATGGGGTGGGTGGGTGGATAGGGGGAGAGAAAGGTTGAAGGATGAGAGGGGATGGGGGTGGGGTGGGGGATGGATAGGAAGGAGGAGGGCGGGAGGGTGAAGGATGAGAGGGATAGGGGAGGGGAGTGGATAGTAGGGGGGAGAGGGGAGGGTAAAGGATGAGAGGGGATGGTGGTGGGGTGGGGGGGGAGGATGAATAGGACGGGGGGGAGGGGTGAAGGATGAGAGGGGATGAGGGTGGGGTGGGGGGATGGATAGTAGGGGAAGAGGGGAAGGGTGAAGGATGAGAGGGATGGGGTGAGGAGGGGGGTGGAGGGGGGTAGTAGTCAGAGGGGGAGGGTAGAAGATGGTAGGATAGGGGGGATGGATAGTAGGGGGGAGAGGGGAGGGTGAAGGATGGAGAGAGGATGAGGTGGGGTGGGGAGGATGGATAGGAGGGGAGAGGGGAGGGTAGTAGTCAGAGGTGGAGGGTCGAAGATGACAGGCGAGGATAGAAAGAGAGGGGTAAGAAACAGGATGGAAGGATAAGAAGGATGGAAAACGAAGGAACTAAACGAAAAAAAACAACAACAAAGGAGATGGAGAGAGAAAAAAAAAAACAGAAAAGGGGAATAGAAAGAAAAGAAAGAAAAAAAAAAAAACAACAACAACAACAGAAATAAAGGAAATACCCCCTTCTCCCTTCCCCTTGTTCCCCACTCCCTCCCCTTTCCCCTGTTCCCCTTCCTCCCCCTCCCTCTGTTCCCTATTCCCCCTTCCCCCCTCCCCCTTACCTTCTTTCCCTTCACAAGAAACAGGATCATTACCGTCCTGGCGAGAGATACGAGACGAGGGGAAGGAAGGGCGAGAAAGGTATTGGGAACACGATGAAAATGCGCCCTATGCTTGTTAACGCCGTGTGAATAGGTTGTACCGTACCCTTTACGTACATACGCACACATGGAGATTTGTTTTTTCGAGATGTGCACTCACGCACGCATACACACACACACACACACACGCATGCATACACACACACACACACACACGCACGTACACATAAACATGTACACGCACAAGCAGAAAAAGAGTGAGTGTGTCTGAGAGATAGGAAAAAAGAGAAGAGAGAGAAGTGAGAGAGAGAAAGATGAGAGAAAAAGAGAGAAAGAGAGAAGAGAGAGAGAGAGAGAGAGAGAGAGAGAGAGAGAGAGAGAGAGAGAGAGAGAGAGAGAGAGAGAGAGAGAGAGAGAGAGAGAGAGAGAGGAGAAACAGAGACACAAAGAGAGAGAGAGAGAGAGACTGAGATGAAGGGGATGGATGAGACTAGAAAAAAAACACGAAACTACAAAGAAAAGACACATTCACAATTCAAATTCCGCTCCTCCGGCACCCTCCCCTCTCCCCCTCCTCCCCTCCGGACCCCCCCCCCTTCCTCCCACCTTCCGAAGAAACCACGGGGAGATTGATGACTTTATGTCCGACGGCCTTAGTCTGTCTGTCAAACTCTCGGTACCTGTTTAGTTGGCGTCTCCTTCTTCTGTGATTTTGGCTTTTTTTTTTTTCTTTTTTTTTTTAAATACGCATTATTATTATCATTATTATTTTTAAATTAAATTTAATTTAATTTTTTTTTATTAATTCTATTTCGTATTTACATGAATATTTTCGTGACATGAATAATAATGGTTGTGGTAAAAGTTGTCTTCATTAGCGTTAATCATGAGGAAAATTGTAATAGAAAGTACAATATTGATTTTAAATACATGTGTACACTCATAATACACACACATATGTATATATATATATATATACATTATACATGTCTCTCTCTCTCTGTATGTGCGTGTGTGTGTGTGTGTGTGTTGTGTGTGTGTGTGTGTGTGTGTGTGTGTAAGTATGTGTGTGTATGTATGTGTGTGTGTGTGTGTGTGTGTGTATTTGTATGTGTGTATTTGTGTGTGTGTTTGCGTGCGTGTATTATCGAATTCAAATTAAGACTGGAATTTTCTAAACATAACTACCTAAAAAACTATGAATGGAACCAAGACTAGAGAAAAAATGGGAAAAAATATATACAAAAAATAAATAAATATAAAAATCAAGACGAATTTGAAAAGCTTTATTTCTAGTTCAATGGTAAGCCTATACCAATTTCACCCGAGAATTTCACCCTCGTTATCTGGCAACACCGCGAGTGACGTATACCGAGACAGACTGAAAAATCCAAACTAAATTGTCATAAACTAATAAACGAAAATATTCACCAAATATGCTTTTACTCTCTAGATTTTGACACAATTTTGATGGG
>NW_020871141.1:44327-46827 GCF_003789085.1 Penaeus vannamei
TTTGCAAGTGTAATCAGTTGTTTAGCTTGTAGTTTACCTGCCTCTGAGGTCACTCCTCAGGCATGCCTGCCAATCAGGCTTGCGCAAATGAACATTCCTTGACATATCCACAAGTATCTAGAGTAAAATCTTTACTTAATAATGGGTTTGCAATAATATTTTCTTCAGTTAAAGGTTGTACTGTAATTATTTTGATGTGAACATAGTAGCCAATAAATACTGAAATTTCATGCCACATGAATTGACAATATGGCTCAGCCTTTTTACTAATATTTTCTTTATCTGCTTGAAACATTATTTTCAATAATTCTAGGATATAGCACTTAAAATTAATTTTAATGTAAATCAACTGTTTACTAGTTTTTTTTATTAATTTACATATGATACCCAAAAGCCATTCAATATTTATTTTATCATACAAGTATTATCAATTATTTATATTATCTTATAAGTGGAATAATGTTTGCATGTTCCTGTATCAGAAGTTAAAGCTCCATACATATTACAAAAAACAGTTTGACTAGAATGTGTTGTATATGTCCTCACTAAATTATATATGTAAATTACCAGATCTTTTCAATACTCCTCATGTGTTGTAGTAAAGAAAATAGTGTGTCCTATATCCATATGCTTCATCTTTAAAACCTACATCATACAAAGATGCATAAGTATACTTTTTGGTGGACAAATAAAATCCAAATGCTTGTTTACCTTTATTGAGTAACAATGAGAAACACATGATACTGCATGTCAGACGACAAGCCAGTAAAACATTTGATATTATATTGAAATACAGTACAAAATATTAGCTATACTAGGTCTGTTAAGTAATCTTAACACTTATGGATAAATCAAAACAACAGAAACCTAGGTGCATACTTAAATTAACAGAAATGAAAATTGGTGGCTATAAAAATAAAGTGCTAAACATCTAACCAATACTGTATATCACTAAAAATGTATAATCCTAAATATATGAAAACATTAAAACCCTGATTGTAGTATAAGTATCTGTAAAAGTGGACTAAGGAGAAGGTAGAGATTTTTTAAAAGAAAATGATTGATTACATGAAGTGGACAAGTAACACTGACAAACATGGTATAATATTAGAGTAAAAACCAAGAAACCCAGTAGGAGAGATGGAGATTTATCTGAAGTCTTATCTACTTATCATTAAGGATATGACAACATAAAAGGTTTGATAAAAAAAAAAAAACTGAAACCCTGGAGCTATGTTCAATAGAATATTAAATCAGAATAAGAAAATTATTGAAAATCTCTATTATTATCTCATTATTATCCTTTATTTTTAATACTTTGAAATAAATTTCAAGAAATAGAGACATGTTTCACTGACCTAGGTTGCATAGTAGAGTTAGGGTTCAAATTTTGTTAACAAAAGCTGAAATAGGGTAGACAATGAAGGCTGAGGTAAAGGGAAATATACTACTAAGACAGCACATTATTAGTGAGTCATTAGATTTGTAGGACAAATAAATTGTCATTACAATTTAAAAAGAGGGCAAATGAGGTAGGAACATCTAACAAGGATCAAACATTGCAAGGGACCAAAGATCAGCTTACTGTAAGATAATCATACCAATTTGGATCCTTCAAACAGGGTTAAGTCAAACACCTTATGCTTAACTGTTTAGTGTTTACAATGAGCAAAACAGTAATCAGACGATTGGTAGGGAAAGAATAAAATTATCAAGATCCATTGCATTTTGAGGAAATGTACACAGATGAATTTTGAGTATGTCTGCTGTTTACTGTTCACAAGGATGGAGGAGGAAGGAGAGAGTCTGGGAGTATATTAGCATGACGGGCTTCACAGCGAGCCTGATGGTACTTAAACTGGTCCCTTCGATGGAAGGATTTGCCACAGGCAGCACAGCGAAGGCGGTGGGCAGTGGGGAGGTGGCCTTGGCAGTGACGGATCATGGACTCTGGGTAGGAGAAGGTCTTGCGGCAGAGAGGGCATACCGTGTCGGAGCCACATACCATGCGGGCCACGCGACGCGGAGACACCCCCTGGGCCAGCAGAGTCTGCAACACACCCCAACCATGTTAGTACTAACCACCGCCACCAACAACACATTATGCCTTCACCACCAAGACACCACATCCCGCTACCAAATAATAACCATGCGGCTTTTAATAAAACATCTAGTCTCTACTTTATTTCCTATAACAACCAGTCCATAGATTCACTGTGTCAAGAGTACCTAGCCACTTGATTCAACATACAACTAAGGGAGGAACAGACACCAGACTTTGGTTAAAAACACAGCTCAAAATGAGAATTCTCAACTTGTCTACTTAATACTTGTCACCATAATGGAAAGGATGATTACATAAATCATTCCATTTGCAAAGACCACACATACAATGAACAATCATAGGGAAAAATTGCAGAATCTATCTGGTTAAGGCTAACATATATCACTGTACTAATCTACCAATTTGAAAATTAGCACAAATATTTCCTGACATCAC
>NW_020871141.1:66846-76846 GCF_003789085.1 Penaeus vannamei
GATGATTAAAAAATGTATGAAATAACAGACATTATAAGAACTTGTAATAATAAGTGTCTAAAAAATAAAAAGAATTAACAAAATTCATACATTATGATTACTATAAAACACTGACCAGTTTTTAATCTTTCTCCATTCATAAACCTACTGAAAAACTTGAGATTGGTCCTGTGTCTGTTGCACAGACTGATCAGTCTCAAGCAAAACTAACTCTGAATTTTCACTCTGTAATATACTGTGGGTCTCATCGCCTGGATGGGGAGCTCTCACATGTCGAGCCAAATGGCTTCTGTCCCCTGTTCTGTAAGGGCATCGGTTACATTTAAATGGCTTCTCTCCTGTGTGAGTCCGTAAATGTTTCTGTAAATCAGCAGCGAAAGTGAATCGCTTGCCACAGTGATTGCAGTGGTGTTTTGGATTTAATGCCTGGCGGTGGTAATCTAAATGCCTCTTATAGCTTCTTTCATTAAGTAGGACTTTTAGACAAATTGGACACACTAAATCATTTCCCCCTCCCACATGGCACTCCTGCTGACTTCCACATAATACCATTTGACTATAGGACTCTGGATTAATATTGTAACTTGTTCCTTTCCATGCTGGCTTTACATGGCTAGGTAGGCGATCATCCCCGTATACCGATATAGAATGCTCTAATCCACCGAAGTCATTAGAGTTCTGACGATTACGGTAGTGAGCCATTCCTGCACCTGCCACTGAGCCCTGCAAGGAGACAGACAAGCATCACATCATGGGTGTTTGCATCTTTGGCAGTCTCCTGAAGTCTGGTCACATTACTCCTACATACATATGAAACCCATACATAGGTAAGGTATTTTGAACTGTGCCCTAAGGCCAGACAAGAATTAATGCAATTTAAAACAACATAACCTATGCACACTGAAAACTAACTTAAGATTCAAAACATTACATAAAATGCCATCTAGAATGTCCATGTTACAGGTACCAGTATAGCATGTTCAATTAATCTGTGAAAACATTTTTATAATTCTTGTCTTTCCACACTCTTGTTAACTATACCCAGTACTTTTTGAAGTCTTGAAGTTATGTACTATGGTAAAAATATTTTCATATAAAGTTTAAAGTGGCACTTGATCTGGACCAGAGTTCTTTTTGTAGTGTGAACTGGAAACATTGTTTGGAAAACTCTTGGCCTGTACAGACGAATATCCTTACATTCACACGAGTAGGGTGACCATACCTTTTTTCATGGTGATAGTACTACCATTCTAAACTTCTTCGGGCTGCACAAAAGCCAGAAGGCATTTTCTCATATGCAAATTGCATGTTCATTTCTCTGCTTTTGTTTTTCTGAGTTTTCAAGATGTGTCTGTTAGGTGGTGTCGCCGTTCATGTTTCACTAGACTGCTTCGATCAGCAAATCGAAATGAGCAATAATGGCATGCATACGGTCTTTCACCTGTATGTGTGCGTACATGTTTCTCAAGATCCTTACGATATGCAAAAGCCTTGTGGCAGACGTGGCAGGTGAACTGGGGGTTAGCTGCTCGCCGACAATATTCAAGATGGCTTCTGTACCTTGCACGTGTGTGTAGAAGCCTGCCACACAGGGGGCACGGCAGCACTTCAAGACCCTCAACCATAAACATCTGGTTCGCGCCTCCCCTAATCTCCCTTCTTACGTCCAAGCTGTCCCCGGCCTGAAACAGAGGACAGGCACTCTTGTAAACTCTGCATAGATGGCTAACACATCCTTAAACAGTTTTGTGTGTTAGTGGTCACACAGTGAGCAGTGACTGTTGCACCACAAGCCAATATATTATTACATACATCCCCTTTAGCATTAGGATAATCCAAGAACACTTGTATTCCACAGTAGTAAAGGACTTGGTTAGCACAGAGAAATAGGTCCATTGACATCTTCCAGGTCATGCTTTCAAGTAGCATCTTACAAGGGCATTCACAAGTCACTAAGAATAAGTTTTAGACACTGGTCCTGAGTAGATTCTACTACTTGTGCTGTAGCTGGTTCCATTGTCCTCCACTAGGATTAGCAACATGATGACGACGAACATGTTTTGATAAGCTGGATCTGTCTCCTGTCCGAAATGGGCATATTGGACAGACGAAGGGTTTCTCTCCAGTGTGAGTGCGTACATGTTTATCATAGTCATACCGAGAAGTTGAAGTCTTACCACACCAGCAGCAGCGGTACTGAGAGTCAGGGATGCCCACACGGTACTCACGCAGGTGAAGGGGCAGCAAGCCCTGTAATGAGAGAAACCAGCCCTTGTAGCCTGTCACCACTCACGTCAAAACCATCACCATTACCATGATAGCTCCCCACCACCCTAATTTCCATTTCTATGACTAATGTATAATAACCCTTTGGCTGCTTGTGTTTTTCTTCTTTTTTTTTTTCAATGAAAAAATCAGAATTAGTGTTTCCATTTTCTTTCCCAGCTTTCCTCACCAAGGATTATTCAATTTCCATTCACTAACTCTATGAACAAAAATAAACTTTTAAGAAAACAAAAAAATACCCAATCATAACTTCTTCAAATATCTTGTTTTCCTAATGCATATGGACATACACACTCTAATATGCTATGACAACAGACACACTTGTGAACTTGTGTGAGAAAACTAGGTCATAATTTAACTTCTGTTATCTAAAAAAAAGTGCAAGTTATCCTACCTCTTTGGCCTAACTCTTCTACAAGTAAATAATATTCCCCTTTCACCACCTGTGCAAATAAATTGCCATTAAGCAATTTGTTTGAACTTTTACTCATATGAAAATAAAATATAAGAGCTGACCTGTTGTAAGAGAATGTAGCAAATATCATATATTATGGATTAAGAAAAAATAATAAAATATCAAAACATGTAAAACCTGTATTTTCTTCTTTAATCTTTGCTCACAGTATATTTGTATACTAGTTACACTTATATAAAAAAGAAAGCCATCAGAGATATGGTTCTCAGTGAGACAGCATCCTGTCCTAATGTGTACATAAGGAAAAGACAATCTGAACGGCTAACTGCCCACACAGAGCTTAATCAAGCAATCTGTAGATAATGCTTGTAAAATGGCAATTTCATTACAAATTTTTAACTGCAGCAGTCAAAGGGTTAAAGATAACTATCAACATCTCTAACAGTGTGTGGGATCCCGTCATGGCCTTGAATGCAAAATTTGGTAGGTCTTCAAGACACTCCTGCTTCCATTAGGGTGGAGGTGGCTTATCACGGTGCTTGTTACGAACATGCGACTTCAAGTTCCATTTATAAGAGGCACGGAACGGACAGTAGGGGCATTGGTGGTCCTTCTGTGCCTGGTGACATTTTAGGTGGCGCTCATAGTAGTAACGCATGCCAAACTGTTTGTGACACACTGGGCAGATCCATGTCTGCCCGCTTCCCAGACTGCGAGCCCACGCCAAACGTTCTGCCTCGCTCATCCCTCCTACGGGCCCTATTCCGCCCAGACCTGCACCTCCAGCAGCAAAGACAGAGGCCAGCCGCTGCAAAGAGACAACACCATCTTAGGTAGTGCTGGGCCCATCATTTACCATCTTTATCAAAGACTTTTAATTAGTCCATCATGTAATCATGAATACCATGCTTACAGGGAAGCTCAATTTTAGCTTTTGAAGTTCATTAAGGAATAAAATATATGTTTTGTAAAATGTTAGCATTCTATCTTTCTACATATCTTGTTAATACCAAACAGCTTATTTTCTCCTTTCTCTTAATTTCAGGATATCATCATTGCTATATATTTTAAATCATATGCAGACTTTTCAATCAAGAATAATATTTATCAGAGGTAATCATGGAACTTTGCATAAGTGTTAAGAGCAAAATCATATAGTTTTTTGAAGAAATTATACATTTTGAAATATGCTGATACACAAACTGTTCTCTAGCTGGAAAGGCTCAAGTTAATCAAAATATATATCACTTTCAATGAGATATTCACGCACCATTCAGTACTGAAAAAGGATTGTAAATTCCTGATTTAATTTTCCAACTTCTGCAACAGATGCCTCAATATAACAGTAAGCTTGCATGTCTCTGTGTTTATAAAGGTTCTAGTATAGTAACTATGTAGCATTTCTTTCACCATTTTGTCACTTGCCATGCCAGATGCACACAAAAACAAAACATACATACATACAATCAGTCTCATTTGAGCAGAAAGGAATGATACAAATGAAAACATTTCCAAAATATATTCTTTAATTGTTACTGCACATTGGCCCACATCTATTTTCTTCACCTCAACATGAATGTCTAAGTATGCATTTATTCCAAACAATCATCATCATATGATGTAAATGGTTTTTATGTCCCTTTAACATCTGTGTGAGAAAAGAGTGCTTAAATTTCACTGAAAACTATGCTCATATAAAGATTTTAATTTGCTTAATTAATTTTTCTCTTTATTTTCTTGCATCCACATGTCATTGTATTTTTTCTCCGTCAATTTATTATAAATACATTGCTAGTACTATATCCCATCTTGAAGTTTATAAAATAAATAGTCAGTCTTCTACAGACAGCTACACCCCTCATGAAATACATATAAAATAATAAAAACAGAAAATAAGATGGCATAACTTGAAAACAAAAATATACCCAAGACTAGAATAGGAAAGTGAGATAATAAATGCGTAATCTTTGCTATGCTGGTATTATATATTGCTAGTGATTAACATTTTCAGGCTTTGCTAAGCTAATCATGCATATATGATCTATAAAAAGTGAACAGTCCCTCACTTACTTTAGTTTTCATTTTAAAAGATTTCAAAACAAAATTCCAAGTCAGTTCCATCAAGTATTAACTACAACTTTCATGCCATTCAACAATCTGCATATCATAATCTTGTGAGTGACTGATAATCCACTCACTTACCAATGTTGCTCAAGTGCTTTCAAGGTGTTTAATTCGTGAGATGGTCTGTGATGACCATTATGTCACAATAAAGCTACAGTTGAATCTTGCTTTCAAATTTTTAAATCATGCAATGTTTTCCATATCTTTGGTCCCTTTCCAGAACCTGCCCCACCCAAAGTGTGGCTCCTTTCACATTAGTTTGGTATTCTGCTCCTGTATCATACTTATGTACTCTAAAACAAACACCTACTTTAGATAAAACTGGCAGTTATAGAAGCAGACACATCTGTCACTATCCACTTTGACCATATTTATTTAGGCATCCAGTATCAAATCAAATACATTCATATTTATGAAGGGCTAGTACAATAGCATCACAAGGTAATCTGTAAAATTTAAGAGCAAGAAATCTGAGAGGTAAAATAAAGGAAAGGTTGGGAGTTTAGATATGAGATATATTCATTTACTCTACATTTAATGAGGCAGTTTTACAAAACCTGCTGTCACTTGCCAACACAAGTCAAGAAAATATTTGCAAACATATAACATTCAGTAATACACTGCCTAGCTTATATCTGTTCTTTATGTATTAAAAAAATTGACACATCTGTCATAAGATAAATGATCAAACCCTTTGTTTTGGCAACTAGAAACTAATACAAAACCCAAATTTCACAAATTCATTAGAATTTGGATTTCATAAACACTCCTCCTCTCATAGCCATTCATAAATGACAGCCATTTATGTAAGGAGGCACTAGTGAATATATTCATTGGAAAGACTACTTTGCTTACTAAAAGAATAAAGAGAGCCAGAACTGCTCTGGGAAAGTGAACATAAATGATATATAAATACTTGGTTTCACAGTATGAGGATAGTGTGTTTCTCATACTTTAAGTAAGTATATATTGGTTCCAAGTTGCACACAAACAAATATTAAGAAAAATATATAAGATATAACTGTTTATAATACTTCTCTTTGCTTAAATATCTTTTACATTGATAATATCTAGAGTATTTTTCATTCTGATAAAAGCATCTAGTAAATTCTATGTAGGATGGCTAAATAGTCTTGTACTCAACTAAAATTTACTTGTAAGTTCTTTATATACTTTTTAATCTATTTCAGTTCAAGACAGTGGTTCCACAGACTTTTCCTTAACAGTATATTTCTAGCATTATTTGACATATTACATGGCACCATTCAGCCAATGAATCCACTGTCTGGATTGGCATCCCAAGTTGGAGGTTGTGCAGTTAAATTGACTGAAGGAGAATACAATTTGTGAACTGACTTCAGATGTACATTCAGATTGGAACGCTGTGCAGAACGGTAGGAACACAAATGACATACAAATGGCTTTTCACCAGTGTGTGTTCGCATGTGTTTCTCATATTCAGACCGAAAGAGAACAACTCTCCCACAAATGGGGCAAGTGAGTGGGTTATTGGCACGTCGTGGTGCCCGTGGCGCTGTTGCTGACATGAGCACACCAACAAACCCTCCTCCTGAGCTGCTTGGACTTGTTGAAGTCATATTTATTACAGGTCTTGCGCTGAACCCTACAAGACCCATGTTTCCTGCCGCTAAGCTGGTCAGTGCAGGGTACTGTTGAACGCCAATATACTGAGGGCTAATTTCCACAGGTGATGTAATGGGGACCCGTGGCTCACCCTCACTAGGACCTCCACTGACAGTCGGCTCGGCCTTGATATGTGGTGGGGAGCTCGACGACTCCTCAAGGAGCTGCTCCAGAGGCGACACCTGCAACGACAACAGCTGGTGTCATTGGTCACAGGGCAGGCAGGCAGTGTTCCTGATCAACCCTAAATCTCATATTCAACTTTCAAGTACTGCCAGCTGAACCACATGTTCATCTTCCAATGACTGTAATACTTCTTATCAAAATTATATACCTTTTACATAACAGATAACTTCTGGTTGAAAGCTGGAATAATGGTACCATACTGTTATTTTCTATATCATTAGTTTACACATAGAACTGGCTTAGTGAGCAAATAGAGAGAAGTCAAGAAGAAGGAAAAGAGAAGAAAGAAAACAGCCTAAATCATACGCATGAGTATTTCAATTAAACTTTCCCAGTTTTTTCCTTCAAATGGTTGATCAAAAACTTTTCACTCTGATGATTAAAGCCTCTTATATGGATGTTGTGTTGGCATGTAACTGCAGACCTAATCAAATAAAACAGAAATGAGGATAATATACAATACATAATATATGATATAAAGTAACATATTTGTTCAAATGTGGAAATTAAAAATGCAGTCCTAAAAATAATAATTTATTTTCAACACTATTACATGTTGGAAACAATTATGCAAATACATAATTTATAGCATGTTAACCTTTTTTTCACCAGGGTTTGTTTATCATGAATATGAATATCAATTGCTACACAAGTATTTAAGCAAAAATTGGAAGAACCGCAGAATAAGATCCACCAAAACTTTTTTCCCCAAAGCAATCCAATGTTTATGGGGGTATGTGAATAAATGAGCTATGAATATCATTAACAATTGTTGTATAAAAATACTCAACATATCTCTTTAGAAATCACAATCTTTTTGCCAAGTGTACAGAAACTGCAGAGAAAAATTGAAAACTTGTAGTAAACAAACAGGCCATGCACTTACTGATGCCATATCACTTAATCTGGTTGAGATACACTGTCCTTGAGAGAGGTGAAGAGGTTAAAGTAAAGGTTTATTGTTTTACGATCTTTAATAAGAATGGGCACTTCTATGTCTATTACTTGTTTGTATACCATTAAATACATGTGTTCATATACACTTCCATTTCTATTGGGATGGTACTTAAGAGCAAATTATTCATTGCACATTAATTTGATTAGGCAACTCAAGACTAACATAATCAAAAATGGAATAAAACAGAATGAATTCTAAAAAAGGTAAATCAATGAAAAAACACTCAAGTGAATTAGACTTGAGTCAAGCAAATTATGGAATTGTCACACAAGGATAGTTTCCACTACTTTCAACAATCTACACAACTTCACCTACACTTCTGAAATTAGTTGGACTTTATTCATGTACATGGAAACAACCAAGAAGCCTTCTAATATATGCAATCTAAAAGTTGATTAAATTTCTTTCATTTCAATATAAAAAATATGTTTTTCATTTTCATTGTATCATAATAGTAATAATACAGCAAAGGTTGATATTTAGTTTTGTCAAATATTTATAAACCCCCTAAACAACAGGCACAAAGTAGTGAAGTAACTCCATCTGGGCTGACTAAATTACATACTACCCAAGACCTAACATTATGCCATCTGCCCTTCCCTACAAGATTATAATATTAAGCCACTGGCCATATAAGAGTTAATGATATTTATTATGCTTACTTGTCTTCACTGTTTATGTTTTTGCTTGGACAGATGCTTTTAAAATTTGAATTCTCACCCGGATTCTTTAAAAATGCTATGCTATTCTCTTTTGGTCAGCCATTTCTTTTCAGACTTTTCTTCTTGAGCTGAAGCAGGAACTGGTGTGAAAATTATGATCAGGGCAATATCAACAAGTGCCCTATTGTTACTGTCTACAGAAGAGCATGGTCCATAAAAAAATACATAATTAGAATTTAACATAAACTCTAGAAAGTAGTGGAAAATCTATTTTATACAATGATCTTAAAAAAAGAAAGAAAAAAAAATCAATTGCAAAAATAATGTATCTAACATAACTGCTATTTTCAGTGAAGAATGGTTATCCATATATCATTTATTTGCAAAAAGTAACACATGTTTCACAATAAAACATAATGGAGACATCAAAGGGAAAAACAACTTTTAAAAAAAGGAGGTTAAGCAGGGAAAAGAGAGCATTTATATAGTATATATTCCATATCATCATCACATTATTCTGCAATATAATCTCAGTGTTACATACTTGATTAGCTTGTCTGAGAAATTTCTTTTGTGGAATAAAATTATTCTTGTTTGTCTTTTAGGACCATTACAACTGTAATGTTCAGCTAAATGGTGCTTAATTTTCCCAATATCTCCCTTAGTCTTATACAATGCATATTGTGCAACTATGTTGACACTGTAAAAATAAAATCTTCCTTCTTCATTGTAGCACATTCTCAAAACCGTTTTAGGTAACTTGATATTAGCGCCTAACACTGAAAAGGCACTTCCTCAGGAAATGCTTTCCAATGAAAATACTGCACAAATACCAGAAATCTCATATTCACCCCAGAGCTAATTAGTACTCTACACAATTATAAAAAAAATTGAAAGTATTTATCTACTTTTCATTCATATATATTTAAAATCTTATAAATAACAAGAATTTGTCATACCATACTAGTAGGAGTAATTCCCACTAGTACGAATTATCAAATTGTACTTTATTTACCAATGACCTAGTATTTTATCTCCATTAAAATCTTCATTTCACCATCCATTTCTCATTTTACATCTCAAAGTCCATGGGCTTTGATAATATTGCAGTTGCAAAGAATTTGAAGTCAAATGAGACTGGTTAGATAACAGGATATATCTAAAAATGAAGAGAAATATTGAATGCTGCCCTTTTACAAAAACAAATTGTTTTTTATATTTAGAGAAATACAGGGTTATTCATAATTAACAACCAAGTAACTATAATTTTCATCTAAAAAGAATAACTGAGAATAGTCTAAATACGTTTCCTGCTTTAGTATATAAAAAAAAGGAATGCAATAAAAACAAATATACACGTGTTAACATGCCTCTTTTATGTATGTCAAAAAATGCTTGTTTCTATCAAAAGATATTTACATGGAAAATATATACACCATCTTCACATTTATTCAGTTCATACATACTAGCTAATTTTCACTGCAGTCAATTTCAGTCCAATTGTCTAGATTTCCTTATTAGCCACTGTCTTGAAAAGCCAACACCTTGACCGATAGATTTAATGTTGTAATAACATTTATTCTGTTCTTTTATTTCTTTCATATGTAAATTTACTGTGACTGGTGCATGGTGTTTGAGGTGGAATGCAAGCTCTCATTTGGTGACATATTGGCATGAGATCTGTGATGAAGGCGCATGTGATACTTGACTTGCTTGGCACGTTTG
>NW_020871141.1:88781-93781 GCF_003789085.1 Penaeus vannamei
AAATTCAGCTTTGTTTCAGCTCGTTTCAGGTGCTACTGTCCGCCATCTTTTTTCTCATTTTTTCTCGAAACTTTCTCTGACGCAATTCCCACTTATTAGCCTTTCCAACTCTTTTTGAAGGCGAGCAACCTCTACTTTTTTGTTGTTGATTTTTACTTCAACTTTTAATGCATCTGATGTTCCAAGCATGCCAGAATCTAGTAGAGACTCCAAAGAGGCAGTCTCAGCCTGGACCAAGCTGATCTGCCCCTGATCCTGTCTTGGCGGTATCTTCCACGGACCCAGATGGTGGTGGTAGATGGCCCAGAGTAGTAGCAGCTGCAGCAGCCTGAAGAGGGGAGGAGGAAGGAGAGGAGGAAGGGGGTAATCTCCCACCATATCCTCCAAACAAAGAGTGGGTTCCAGGTTGGTGTGATGCTGAGAGAGATACGTGGCCCGCGGGGGCGACCAGAGGGGGGAGGGAAGATGCCGCCACAGAGGAAAGTGGGCCCAACAACTGGAAAAGGGAGAGAGACAACTTTGTGTCAGGTCACTCTCAGTGCTAAGATGGGGCTGATCATACCAGCTGATCCAGTCTGAGGCTTTTCCCTTTCCAGAGTGACACATGTCTTTTTCAGACTGATCGAAGCGAACACAATGACAGCTTCACCTCCACAGCAAGAACAAAATGAGACAATGTGCCAAGCAAAACCTACCTATCTACCTTATGTCGCTATATATCAATGAAAGTTTCGCCCAAGTCCCGAGGTGATAAAACCTCATTACAGTAAAACCTTTGAGTCCATCTCTACACAATGCCAAGACTTATTCCCTGCACCAGCTAGTTACATTCATAATAAGAAGAGGAGAATTTCACCTATACATTTATAGGCTTGTTGCTGCTTGGTAACAGCTAACCACTCATTCCTCCAAAATGTAGAACTGTCTGATCTTGCAGGATAGCAAACAAGTGCAGCATTCAGATGTACACCCTTCAATAATGCCATTTCATCATAAGTCTGTAAAGGTGAAATTCCTCCCTTAACATAAAAAAAAAAAAAATAAATAAATAAATAAATAAAAAAAAATAGCAAGCTCAACCTTAGGTATAACTTGCAAAATACTCCAGTTTAATTTCAATTCATCAAATAATTTATAATGACTAAATATTTAGAGGAGTAAGAACCAAAACAGGATAACATTAATTCTGACAAATCTCTGCCACTGGAGCATTTTGCTTCAGATAGTTTACTGACTCCTCCGCAGGATTCTTAAACTTTATGTCTGCATAAAATGTCTATTTTCCATCATTATTATACTCATTAATTTAATCAAAAGATTTTCATTTGCAAACAAATCCTTGTGCTTCAACAAAATCACAACTGAAATGCTTTACAATCATTTCTTTATCACTTTCATAAATTCCAATTATTCAATTATCTATATCCATTTGAGGTAAAGGAGAAATGATTGCAAACATTAAATAGTCTAATACAAAGAAGCACAATGATCAAGATCAGGAGGAATCAGTTAATGCTGACAGGAAGCAACAAACCGATACATATTTCAAAAGCGATCCAAAATAAAGGAGACTAACTTCTTCATTGCAGGTAAATAGGAAAATGTACTTAAGTACAACTAGAACTTCAATCGTTCCCCTCAGATGAGAAATGTGCATTTAACAGAAAATAATGAATTTTAGACATTCTAACATTATCCTTCTTAACAACAGCGTTAACACGTCTTGAATCACTGACGATTTGAAATTGTTGCTTCTATTAGCATCACAGAAAGGGATGAATACTTTTAGCGGAAAACTCACCATTGCTGGATCTCCAGAGGGAGGCATGGATCCATCTTATGGGTAGCATTACTTCGGGGAAGTTGGGATGGTTTTCAGACCCAACTGAGGAGTCACCCCTCCCCCATCCCCTTCAACACCCCAGTCCCCTTCACTTTCTCTAGTCCACCACATCTTCTTGCTTGATCTCCTGCACAAGAACTTTCAATTTTTTCTCTTAAATTAATAAAGAGCTTGTTATATGAAATGCAATTATTATGCAATGTGTCTATCTATAAGCCATATTTCATCAAAAAGACAATATCTAACTTACCATTTCTGGCTCTTCTTTTGACTGTTGGGTTTGTGGATTCCAGATGGCCCAGGTGAGGGCTCTTCTCCACTATGACTTGGTGGCAACTGGTCTAACTGAGACGCATTGTCTCCCGTATTACCCACGGGTTGACTGCTGCCTTGTTTAAACTTAGACTAGGTGTTGTGCTCGAATTTTTTCACTGAGTCCACTGACACCACTCTGTACACTTGTTCTACTGTCCTCATCTAGAGTTGCTTCCACAGGGGGTATACCAATTTGAGAAGCACCAGCTGAAGGGGCAGGGGGCTGGGGGGATCGAGATCTGGGCACTGTAGGTGTTGTCGAAGTATACGAGGATTGGGGAGGGACGCTGGAGGTTGGGGAGTGGAGTGTGGAGCGATCTTTCTCTAGTCTCGCTCTCTTAGCTGGGGGACTGTGGTGTTCATGTTGCGTTTTACTATCTTTTTCTCTCTATCACGTTCCCCGTTCTCTTTTAGAACAGGAGGGTCATCAGGCACTGCTAAACCTTTTATTTGTAGTCCTTCTGCAGTTTTAATAGAGATCCTAGACTAGACTGAGAACATTCACTTCACCATTGTACATGAAGTCCAAAAGAGCTTCGAGATCACGGGATGTCACATCTTTCATAACACTATTGGATGTTTACTAGGGTTCTTAGTAAACATCTGTTTAAAATAGTCACTACAGGGTACTGAGAACAAACTTATGTGCTGCATATAGCTTTTCCACCACAGGCCAAAGTGGCATCCACAAAGATTTCCTGAAAGAAAAAAATAATAGGAATAAATATCTATGAGATCAATAGGGAAATATTGCTTAAATATTAAGTACCTACTTCTTGCATCAGAATAAATGAAGAGATTACCTATTTTGCTGAAATAAAAAATTTTGCCTCAGGAACTACATTGAAAAATAAATTCGGTACCTTCATAACCTAATCTAAATAACAAAGTAGGGTCAGCAGGGAGTAATTTCTCAGATCAGATCAAGATAAATTGTCTATATTATCCTTCACTAGGATCTATGATGCTTACCTATTAGAAAAAAAGGTCCATCTTCACTTACAACAAAGTAATCCTTTTATCCATTTCATAAATTAAATAATCTACTCCCCTTACCAACGCATAATAATTACTACCAAATGTTCATTTTTGCTATTCCATAAGAGAAAGTATTCGTCAAAACAATTTACTTAATTTTCAAAACTATAATGAAGTATATTTTGGAAAAAAAAAAAAAAAAACCCTAGGCTTTAATATTATATAAATCTAGTTTTTTTTTTTTTTTTACTTAACTATCTAAACAAGCTGTAGCCCAATAACAATGGGTAAAATCTTTTGATAAAGTTAGATAAGGTTCAGCAAGACGGGCATATGTTTGCATGTGCTACTCCACACCTGGGCAACTGTCCAGTAAGGATGCACAAGACATAACCTAAATGATCTGCGGTACCGACTCATGACATGTGGCATCACCTGGCCTCTGTGATTATTCACCAACACATTATAACACATTACCTATTGCCATTGGTAAAATTTTGAGAAATATAAAACTATATTTTCAAACATTTCTGATATTCTCAAATACAAATACAAATGAAAAGATAATGTAAGTAGCAGATTTTATATATTGAAAATATAGTATGTAATAACATCAACTCTAAAATAAAAACTGTATAGAACTTTGAAAATTGATCTGATGTATGGTCTTCATAACAGTTGAAACTGCTATTGCAACTATTGCCTTTCTGGTAAAAATACAAATTGTGGATGTTATCGCAAGCCATAGGGCCTGCAAGGACATGGAAATCCACCCACCCTCTCATCCAATGTTTTTTTATTAGTCATTTTCAAAGATTAATGTATATAAATGACTTTACAAGCTTGTAAGGGTCTCTCCATACCCAATGGATATGCTTTGAATCAATTAGAGAAAGTGAGTTCTTCTGTAAGGTTAACTTTTTTTTCTTTTTTTCCCCTTTTTTGAGCCTTCAAATCAGTTATCTTTTCTGTTTTTATATGAATATATATTTCCCTGCTTCAAAGAGTGAGAAAGATCCAAACAGCTCCACTCAGTCTCGCACTCCATTCGTTTTCACATACTTCTATAATTCTCTAAGTTGAATGAATATATTGTAATTCATGCTAGAATTATGTGATTCTAATAAATTCTTTACTAAAATAGCCATTGACGCTTCCCTTTCTTCATAATTAGAATAAAAAAAAGATATTCATTATTAATATTTACTTTAGTTCAGTTTATTTTAGATTTAATGCAATTATGGAATATTTCATAAAGGAATATCTATTTCCATATAAAAAAAAAAAAGGTTGATTTACAAAATGTATTACCTACTGAAAACATTGACAACTGATTGTCAATAGTGTCACTGAAAAGAAACTAAAAAAAAAAAAAAAATCATATATATATAATATATATATATAGACAAATATATATATACTTTTTATATAAAATAAAAAATATATATAACATAAAAAATATATAAACATATATATAACATATATACATGTATATAAAAATATATAAATAAAATATATATAATATATAATATAATATATATATATAAAATATATTAATATATATAAATATAAATATATATAAAAATATATATAAACATATATATATATATATATATACTATATATATATATATATATATATATATATAATAAATGTATATATATAATGTACATATATATTAGTATATACGATTTATAAATAAATATATATTTATAATATATACATACTTAATATATATATGTAATTTATATACATAAATATTTCTAAATATATAAATATATATCCATTTATTATTTCTTATTTTTGTAGATATAACAAATTTATAATACTATTATATACATATATTACACATCATATAGAAGAT
>NW_020871141.1:99380-124380 GCF_003789085.1 Penaeus vannamei
TACAAAATTCAGCTTTGTTTTCAGCTCGTTTCAGGTGCTACTGTCCGCCATCTTTTTTCTCATTTTTTCTCGAAACTTTCTCTGACGCAATTGCCCACTTATTAGCCTTTCCAACTCTTTTTGAAGGCGAGCAACCTCTACTTTTTTGTTGTTGATTTTTACTTCAACTTTTAATGCATCTGATGTTCCAAGCATGCCAGAATCTAGTAGAGACTCCAAAGAGGCAGTCTCAGCCTGGACCAAGCTGATCTCGGCCCTGATCCTGTCTTGGCGGTATCTTCCACGACCCAGATGGTGGTGGTAGATGGGCCCAGAGGTAGTAGCAGCTGCAGCAGCCTGAAGAGGGGAGGAGGAAGGAGAGGAGGAAGGGGGTAATCTCCCACCATATCCTCCAAACAAAGAGTGGGTTCCAGGTTGGTGTGATGCTGAGAGAGATACGTGGCCCGCGGGGGCGACCAGAGGGGGGAGGGAAGATGCCGCCACAGAGGAAAGTGGGCCCAACAACTGGAAAAGGGAGAGAGACAACTTTGTGTCAGGTCACTCTCAGTGCTAAGATGGGGCTGATCATACCAGCTGATCCAGTCTGAGGCTTTTCCCTTTCCAGAGTGACACATGTCTTTTTCAGACTGATCGAAGCGAACACAATGACAGCTTCACCTCCACAGCAAGAACAAAATGAGACAATGTGCCAAGCAAAACCTACCTATCTACCTTATGTCGCTATATATCAATGAAAGTTTCGCCCAAGTCCCGAGGTGATAAAACCTCATTACAGTAAAACCTTTGAGTCCATCTCTACACAATGCCAATAGCACAAGACATTATTCCTGCAAAAAAGCTAGTTACCTTCAATAAAAGTGAAATTCCTCCCTTAACATAAAAAAAAAATAAATAAATAAATAAATAAATAAAAAAAAATAGCAAGCTCAACCTTAGGTATAACTTGCAAAATACTCCAGTTTAATTTCAATTCATCAAATAATTTACAATGACTAAATATTTAGAGGAGTAAGAACCAAGAACAGGATAACATTAATTCTGACAAATCTCTGCCACTGGAGCATTTTGCTTCCGATAGTTTACTGACTCCTCCTCAGGATTCTTAAACTTTATGTCTGCATAAAATGTCTATTTTCCATCATTATTATACTCATTAATTTAATCAAAAGATTTTCATTTTGCAACAAATCCTTGTGCTTCCAACAAATCACAACTGAAATGCTTTACAATCATTTCTTTATCACTTTCATAAATTCCAATTATTCAATTATCTATATCCATTTGAGGTAAAGGAGAAATGATTGCAAACATTAAATAGTCTAATACAAAGAAGCACAATGATCAAGATCAGGAGGAATCAGTTAATGCTGACAGGAAGCAACAAACCGATACATATTTCAAAAGCGATCCAAAATAAAGGAGACTAACTTCTTCATTGCAGGTAAATAGGAAAATGTACTTAAGTACAACTAGAAGCTTCAATCGTTCCCCTCAGATGAGAAATGTGCATTTAACAGAAAATAATGAATTTAGACATTCTAACACTTCCCTTCTTAACAACAAGCGTTAACACGTCTTGAATCACTGACGATTTGAAATTGTTGCTTCCTATTAGCATCACAGAAAGGGATGAATACTTTTAGCGGAACACTCACCATTGCTGGATCTCCAGAGGGAGGCATGGATCCATCTGTATGGGGTAGCATTACTTCGGGGAAGTTGGGATGGTTTTCAGACCCAACTGAGGAGTCACCCCCTCCCCCATCCCCTTCAACACCCCAGTCCCCTTCATCCTCTTCTCCTAGGTCCACCACATCTTCTTGCTTGATCTCCTGCACAAGAACTTTCAATTATTTTCTCTTAAATTAATAAAGAGCTTGTTATATGAAATGCAATTATTATGCAATGTGTCTATCTATAAGCCATATTTCATCAAAAAGACAATATCTAACTTACCATTTCTGGCTCTTCTTTTGACTGTTGGGGTTTGTGGATTCCAGATGGCCCAGGTGAGGGCTCTTCTCCACTATGACTTGGTGGCAACTGGTCTAACTGAGACGCATTGTCTCCCGTATTACCCACGGGTTGACTGCTGCCTTGTTTAGAACTTAGACTAGGTGTTGTGCTCGAATTTTGTTCACTGAGTCCACTGACACCACTCTGTACACTTGTTCTACTGTCCTCATCTAGAGTTGCTTCCACAGGGGGTATACCAATTTGAGAAGCACCAGCTGAAGGGGCAGGGGGCTGGGGGGATCGAGATCTGGGCACTGTAGGTGTTGTCGAAGTATACGAGGATTGTGGGAGGGACGCTGGAGGTTGGGAGGGAGTGGAGTGTGGAGGCGATCTTTCTCTAGGTCTCGCTCTCTTAGCTGGGGGACTGTGGTGTTCATGTTGCGTTTTACTATCTTTTTTCTCTCTATCACGTTCCCGTTCTCTTTTAGAAACAGGAGGGTCATCAGGCACTGCTAAACCTTTTATTTGTAGTCCTTCTGCAGTTTTAATAAGAGATCCTAGACTAGACTGAGGAACATTCACTTCACCATTGTACATGAAGTCCAAAAGAGCTTCGAGATCACGGGATGTCACATCTTTCATAAACACTATTGGATGTTTACTAGGGTTCTTAGTAAACATCTGTTTAAAATAGTCACTACAGGTACTGAGAACAAACTTATGTGCTGCATATAGCTTTCCACCACAGGCCAAAGTGGCATCCACAAAGATTTCCTGAAAGAAAAAAATAATAGGAATAAATATCTATGAGATCAATAGGGAAATATTGCTTAAATATTAAGTACCTACTTCTTGCATCAGAATAAATGAAGAGATTACCTATTTTGCTGAAATGAAAATTTTGCCTCAGGAACTACATTGAAAAATAAATTGGTACCTTCATAACCTAATCTAAATAACAAAGTAGGGTCAGCAGGGAGTAATTTCTCAGATCAGATCAAGATAAATTGTCTATATTATCCTTCACTAGGATCTATGATGCTTACCTATTAGAAAAAAAGGTCCATCTTCACTTACAACAAAGTAATCCTTTTATCCATTTCATAAATTAAATAATCTACTCCCCTTACCAACGCATAATAATCTACTACCAAATGTTCATGTTTATGCTATTCCATAAGAGAAAGTAATTCGTCAAACAATTTACTTAATTTTCAAAACTATAATGAAGTATATTTTGGAAAAAAAAAACAAACAAAAACCCTAGGCTTTAATATTATATAAATCTAGTTTTTTTTTTTTTTTTTTTTACTTAGCTATCTAAACAAGCTGTAGCCCAATAACAACGGGTAAAATCTTTTGATAAAGTTAGATAAGGTTCAGCAAGACGGGCATATGTTTGCATGTGCTACTCCACACCTGGGCAACTGTCCAGTAAGGATGCACAAGACATAACCTAAATGATCTGGGTACCGACTCATGACATGTGGCATCACCTGGCCTCTGTGATTATTCACCAACACATTACAACACATTACCTATTGCCATTGGTAAAATTTTGAGTAATATATAAAACTATATTTCAAACATTTCTGATATCAAATACAAATACAAATGAAAAGATAATGTAAGTAGCAGATTTTATATTGAAAATATAGTATGTAATAACATCAACTCTAAAATAAAAACTGTATAGAACTTTGAAAATTGATCTGATGTATGGTCTTCATAAACAGTTGAAACTGCTATTGCAACTATTGCCTTTCTGGTAAAAAATACAAATTGTGGATGTTATCGCAAGCCATAGGGCCTGCAAGGACATGGAAAATCCACCCACCCTCTCATCCAATGTTTTTTTATTAGGTCATTTTCAAAGATAATGTACATAAATGACTTTACAAGCTTGTAAGGGTCTCTCCATACCCAATGGATATGCTTTGAATCAATTAGAGAAAGTGAGTTTCTTCTGTAAGGTTAACTTTTTTTTTTTTTCCCCCCCCCTTTTTTGAGCCTTCAAATCAGTTATCTTTTCTGTTTTTATATGAATATATATTTCCCTGCTTCAAAGAGTGAGAAAGATCCAACAGCTCCACTCAGTCTCGCACTCCATTCGTTTCACATACTTCTATAATTCTCTAAGTTGAATGAATATATTGTAATCATGCTAGAATTATGTGATTCTAATAAATTCTTTACTAAAATAGCCATTGACGCTTCCCTTTCTTCATAATTAGAATAAAAAAAAGATATTCATTATTAATATTTACTTTAGTTCAGTTTATTTTAAGATTTAATGCAATTATGGAATATTTCATAAAGGAATATCTATTTCCATATAAAAAAAAAAAAGGTTGATTTACAAAATGTATTACCTACTGAAAACATTGACAACTGATTGTCAATAGTGTCACTGAAAAGAAACTAAAAAAAAAAAAAAAAATCATATATATATAAATATATATATATAGACAAATATATATATACTTTTTATATATAAATAAATAAATATATATAAACATAAAAATATATAAACATATATATATATACATATATACATGTATATAAAAAATATATAAATATATAATAAATAAATATATATAATATACATATATATATATATATAATATATATAATATATATATAATATAATATATATAACATATATATAAACATATATATATATATATATATATATATATATATATATATATATATATATATATAATAAATGTATATATATATATACATATATATATAGTATATACGATTTATAAATAAATATATATTTATAAATATATACATACTTAATATATATATGTATATTATATACATAAATATTTCTAAATATATAAATATATATCCATTTATATATTTACATATTTAAAAATTGTAGATATACAAATTTATAATTATATTATATACATATATTACACATCATATAGAAGTATATATATATAGAAATATATGTAATTTATATATATATATAGATATATACATATGCATATTGTATATAAATATTCATACATAAAAATATACATATATATATATAAATACACACAAACAAACACACACAAACATATATATATAGATATATATATATATATGTATATATGTATATATATATATATATATATATATATATACATACTTACATTCATATATATAAACACATATATAAATACATATGTATATATATACACATATATACATACATATATATACAAATATAAACATACATATATATACACATATAAAAATAATATATACATATATATACACATAAATACATTTATATACATATATATACATACATATATATACACATACATAAATATATATACATATATACATATATACATACATACATATATACACAAGTAATATCATATACATATATATCTATACACACATATATATCTATACACTCATACATATATATATACACGAATAATATCTATACACGCATATATATACACGAATATATATCGATACACGCATATATATATATATAACGAATATATATATATATATAAATAAATATAATATATAATAATACATATATATATAATATATATATACATATATATATATAAATATATATTATATATATAATATATATATATATATATATATATATATATATATATATATATATATAAACTATATATACACGCATATATATATACTTGTGTATATATATATATACTAGCTTGTATATATATATAATATATATATATATATACAAATATAATATAATTATATATATATACTAAGAATATATATTATGTGAATGGGCTCAGAGTTGTATATCGATATATACGTATACGGTGTATATTGTGGATAGGTAATATTCTATAATATCGCATTATATTGATGACGTGAGCGATATGTATATGGAGATACGACTTTACATATGTATTTTATATATACTTATTAGCAGTATTACATCATAGCATGACATATATAATGATACTCTAAGTATAGTATACATATACATGACATTCCATACATAATAGCAATGAATATATTGCATACAGTATTGACGATAATATATTCTGACGTTACTATAATATAGGAGGTTGTAGATTAGCGTAATGTATAGAATGTTATCGTAATATTAGCACCGCATCTCAGCATATAGGAGTATAGGACTCAGGTAGATGTGCTATACAGGCATATAGTCATATAAATAGTACATAGAAGTACTAGTAGGCAGGTACATGATACATATATACATATACATACATAGTAAGGGAATGATATAGGTACTATCATACATATAGAATGATATTCATGTAAGAGCACAGATATAGAAGGTATAAAGTAGTATTAGATGCGAGGCGACCAGGTGTATAACATATATCATTGGCATAACATATAGCACTACGTGTAGTAAGCTTGAGTTCGATGATATTACATAGGTACGGTTGTGCGTATATATCTAGCAATGACATCACATACAACTAATAAATGCATGACATATTAAATAAAGGATTGAGCCATACTATAAAATAAAATATATAGCTAGTGTCTCCATAATACACATATATATGCACACATAGTATATATAGTCGTAACTCCATACACGAATACTATAATGACGCAAGCGCAGGCGGATATGTTAATATAATTGTGTGTTATATAGTATAAGTATCGATATATATACAGCTACAGTTATATATTTACCGAGAGCATACTAAGTATAGTGGCTTGTAATATATAGTATAGTTAGGTCTCGCATATATAGCGTAGGACCATACCGTAACCATATATAGTAAATGTAATAGTCCGTTTATATAAGTATATACTATATACCAATAATAATGATACATAATATATTGTTATACATATACATATATATATATCATATATATACATACATATAATAAATACATACATTATATTTACATATAAATATTTATACGATAAGTATATACCATACATTTTAATATATAGCATAATTATTATGTAATTAGTGAATTATGTGATATATGTGTATATAGTATACAATATAATATTATATACGTGAATAGTAGTAGATTTAAATACTGTACGCCGGTTGTAGTTATGATTGACTCGTTTACACTTGGTGGGAGGGAAGTAGTTTTTCGTATGACTACTTCAGTTGTATATATTTAAGTGTTGTAATCTTAAATATATATAGCTAGGTAGCCCGTGAGATAGGATATAATTGGCAATAGGACAATATAGGCATAGGTATAGCATACAATAGTGAGGTATATAGCGATAGTATATTGTAGTTGTAGTAGTAGCATATGTAGATATAGTATGATACCATTATAGCAGTAAAGTACATACATATATCTGTAGTAGTAGCAAGATATAGTACGTGTAAGTGATATATATATGTATATACTATATATAGTGTATGACTGTACAGCTGAGTCGTATTATATGTATAATACATAGTCATATAGTGATAGGTATATATATATATAACATATTATATATATACTATTGATGGTCATAAGCATTTATATCATACAAGGATACATATAATATTAGCAGTATATATATAGCTATCAATACACAGCATGATATATAGCTAGCATGCTCACACATCATATGATAACTGTCACCCACAACGTCATATAATAGTATTAGCACCATATAGCGCGATATAGTATAATAGCACACGACGCATATATATATAGTAGTTTAGTATAATATATCATAAGACAAATTAAGTAAGTATATAGTTATATAGTTATAATATATATACACCACAAACCGCATATATAGTATGATGTATTAGGCTAGACGAATGACACAACGCATATATATATACGGTAAGTGAGATATTATAACACATGCTTAAATTATATAGATAGAATCACATGCTTAAATATATGAGATTACACACATGCTTAAATATATAAGAATAAAGCACATGCCTATTATATAGAGAGTTAAACACGCAAATATAGTTATATATAAACAGTCATGCCATATATTCTCTTAATATATAAACAGACATGCAGTATATTTATATCAGTAAACACATGGCATATATTAATATATTATTATATATTAATATATATATATATATAAGTGATAATAACATCGCGCATATATATATCGATTATAAGGGGAGAACCACGCAGTGGCATATATATATATATATAAACACATGATGACCGCATGATATTACTTATAAACATACACGCATAATATAATATATAATAAACAACATGCCCATATATTATATATGCAATTATGTCATGTAATATTATATATAGTGTGTACAGATATTATATACATAAGTGACATGTATATACATGATTGATAGTATCATTACATGTATATAATCGATAAGTGACATATATCATGTATATAAGATATATCACCATATACATGATATAATATTATATATGTAGCTATATACATGTATGATATATTATATTGTCAATACATGTGATATAATATATAGCATATACATGTATAATAATATATACATATACATTATAATAATATATACATATAGCATGTAATAATATATACTAGTACATGTATATAATTATAATACATAATACATGTATATACTATATACAATATAACTGTATATAATATATACATATACATGTATATAATATATACATATGTATATAATATATACATATACATGTATATAATATATACTATACATGTATATAATATAATACATATACATGTATATAATAATATACATGTATTATATATATACATATACATGTATATAATATATACCTACAGATACATGTATATAATATATACATATACATGTATATCATATATATACATATACATGTATATAATATATCATATACAATGTTATACATATACATGTATATAATATAAATTAACATGTATAGTATATATAAACATATACATGTTATATAATATAGTACATATCATGTTATATAATATATACATATATACATAATATCTACTATATACATATACTTAATGTACACTATAATACATATACATATATACACATATACATACAAATATACAATATACATATATATATATATACATATATATATATATACATATATATAAAATATAATACATATATATTAAAAATAAATACAAATATAATAATACATTATATACATATGCATATATATTATACATATACATATATATATAATATATACATATACATACAATACAATGCATACTATACATACATATCATATATATAATATACATATACATATACATACATACAATCCATCATACATTATACTACATACATTACATATATATACACAAATACAGATATATATACATAAATCATATATATTATATATGTAAATATATATATGTATTTAATATATAGTGTATATATATGCATATATATGTTTATAAATGCATATATGCCATATATATGTATATATATAGTATGTATATATATGTATATATATGTATACATGTATATATATATGTATATACATTATATATTGTATATGTATATATATATATATATAATATATATCATATATATATATATTACAATATACACATATATACATATATATTACATATATATATATAATATATATACATATATATATACATATATATACATATACATATATATACATGTACATATATACATATACATATATATACACATATATATATGCATGCAGATATATATATATATATATTATATATATATATAATATATATTTTACATATACATATATACATATAATATATTTACATATACATATATACCATATATATATATACATATTACATATACATAATACTATTTACATAAACATATATACAATACATATTTACATATCATATGTACATATATACATGTATATAATTTACATATACATATATACATATACGATTATTTACCATCATTTATATAACATATATACATATACATATTTACATATACTATATAATACATAAACATATATACATATACTATACATATTTACACATATATTACATATACATATACATATACATATAATATATTTAGATATATATATACATATATATATTTACTATATATATACATATATATATTACATATACATTTACATTATATATATTAACATATACATAAATAATATATATATTTACATATACATAATACATATCATATATTTACATATACATAAATACATATATAATATTTACATGATACGATAAAATACGCATATATATGTAATTTACATTACATATATAATATTCTACATATACATATATTAGTTACTGTTGACATGATACATTGATAATACTATATAGCTTTAACATATACAATATATTATATGTACGTATAGAATTTACATATATATTTACACATATATTTAACATATCTATATCACATATAACATTTAATGTACATACACATAGTATTGGTTTTACATATATATAACTGCACATATACATAATCGTTACAATATATATAGTATCAATATTCTAGTAGGTAGTGTTGTTAGCATATGATTAAACTATGAGTTTCTACGAGCATAAGTGAGTGTCATTATTAACTAGCATATATAGTTATCACATATACAATATATACTTGGCTACATATACATATATATCATATATATATAATAGTTTTATAGTAGTATAATCTTTAAAAACAAATACAGCACCATAATAGATTTACATATAATAAAAACATAATACACATATAGGGATTTACCATATATATATGAGGTAATAACATATACACATATGAGCATTTTACATATATATATCTGTTAAACATATCACATACATAATAAGATTTACATTATATGGTTCTTATAATATTAGTATATTATTACTATATATAGTAAGGCGTGTACCTTATAGTATAACGTGTTTGATTATATATAATAGTTATAGGAGGTGGATGTGTGTAATATATGTAAATTATGATGTATGTAGAATATCATGGTTTTTATAGTAATACGGGTAAACGTATATTAGTATTGTAAGTGTATTATACTGTATATGGTAGGGAACTCATATATAGTATATAATAGTATATAGTGATATAGTCTAGTATATATAAATATATAGTATTGTAAAATATGTGTGTATATGTATTATATAACTGTAAATATATATTATGTGTATTAGTATAGTTAGAAGATATATGTGTAATAATAGTGTAGAAATATATTGTGTAATATACTGGTAGAGTATGTTGGTAAATGTATATATATGTATATTAGTATAGGTTTACATCATGTATATATCGTAGCACATATATAACGTGTACATGTATATATACATCATATATATATTTATATGTATAGGTATACAAAACATATAATATTACTTGTTCCATGTATATATTAACTACTCAATATAGTAGTTTAATGCATAGCGATATATATACATATCTATATTCACATGCACACATATATTATTACTATATATAGGTCGAATATGGGCACATATAATATTGATAGTCCTACGCATATATGTCTGACACAGTATAGTATACTTCTTATCAATATATACGTATATGTGCAAATATATGATAGTGGGCTTGTTGAATATCCTTAGTATTATTACATACTGATCATCGTACACATAGTGTATGATATTACAATATATACTGATATAGTGAGCAGGGCATATATATTGTAGTGATCATGTTGATTTTACGATATAGTATCTTAAGTCCAGGTCACATATTTACACGTATATAGTACAACATGATAATATTGGGGCCATCGTCACGATAGAATGATACGTTGGTTGCTCAATATGCAGTACAGTGAGTGTCAATAGCATTATAGTATTATACGTCTAGTATGACTACGTTATCGATATAAGTATAAAACAGACTTGCATAAGTTTTTACATATATATAAACACATATATATTTTCATATATATATACATATATATATTTACATATATATATATATATACATATATATACACATATATATATTTACATATATATATATATATACACATATATATTTACATATATACATATATATTTACATATGTATACACATATATTTACATATATATGCATATATATATACATTTACATATAATATACATCATATATTACATATATATATACACATATATTTGCATATATATATTTCCATATATATATTTAAATTATATATACACATATATATTTTACTTATATATATATATATACATATATATGCACATATATCTTTAGATATGTATATACACATATATATTTACATATATACATATATTTACATATATATACACATATATATTTATATATATATATATACACACAAATTTTTACATATATATATAGACATATATTTTTACATACATATATATATACACATATATACACACATATATATTTACATATATATATACACATATATATATATCTACATTTATATATATACACATATATATATTTACATATATATATACACATATATATATTTACATATATATATACACATATATATATACACATATACATACATATATGTGTATATGGACAGTACTGTACACAGTAAATAAAATACATAACAATACTCTAAACCTTCACTCCTTTTCACACAATTTCTAACCAAGTCTCCCAAGAAATTTCATAGCACCTCTATTCACCTCACAAGTGCTTGTTTTATTATAATTAGTCAAACACAATCCAATAACACAAATAGATTTCCCCATACTTTTCAGGAATGACAAAATCATCATCGCGGAGCTAACACTGACAGGGGTGCATAGCCGAATCCACCCTTTGTTTGTACCTGTGAGGGTCCCTCATGGCAAGCCGCCAGGTAGAGACTCGGAATATCTCAAGCTCATCACGACAGATTTGATCGATCTGCCCAAGCCACGATTTCCTAAGTCATCCAACAGGTCTCCTCCACCCAGCGCTGTCTCAAACAGAGACAACCTGGTTGGCAGGATCACCAGATGGCGACCCAGATGGCCGTAAAGAATGAGTTGGCGATCCCGGATTGTGCAGGCAATAGGTCCTGTGCCAGTCTCACAGTGCAACTGCTGGTTTGACACATGGTCCTGCCAACAGTACCCCATGATCCTGCGCAAGGACCTATTACAAAAGGCATCAAGACGTGACTCCAAGGCGCAGGATAGTGTCCAGGTTTCACTACCGTCTAGCAAAACTGGCATTATCAGGGCCTTGAAAACCTGTAGCTTGGTCCTTCTGCACAGATACCGGCATCTCCAAATACTCTTGTCGAGAGTTCATGACCCCTGCTGCCAGGCCAATCCGTCAGCTGACTTCCTGGTCTGACAGCCCAGAGTTATGAACTGCACTACCAAGGTATGTAAAGCTCTCTGTGACTTCAATGTCCTCGCCATAAGCACGTACCGACTGAACAGGTTCTCCTATTAAGTCCCCAAAGTCCTGGATCTTGGTCTTGGTTCAGGAGACTTATAGAGCCAAGGGCTTCACTTCATTACTAAATGCATTGAGAGCCACCACTAAGATTCCAAGGACTCAGATAGAATTGCAACATCATCAGCAAAGTCAAGGTCTGTAACCTTGATATTGCCCAGAGTTGCTCCACAATGACTTTGAACAGTAGCTCTGCCCAGTATCCAGTCCATGCAAGTGTTGAAAAGTGTTGGTGGTGCAAGGACACAGCCTTGCCTCACTCCTGAACTAACAGGAAAGAAGCTCAAAAGGCCCCCACCACACTTTACAGCACTTTTAGTACCAGTATACAGACTTGCTATTAGTCCAATAAAGGTGCTGTCACACTAGCACTTTTTCCGTCAAAGTCTGTATACTGGTATCGCCCCCCTAACTTCAGTTAGGGAGGGAGTATTCTCACTGATGGGTGGGTCCAGCAACAAAATCTCGGCACTACCTGCATCCAAGTTAACTGCTGGTGGGTCAATGACAAAATGCTTATCTTAATTCTGCTTATTACACCTTTATCCCATCAACCACTGGTACATGTTTTTTTGTTTGCTTTTTCTATCTCTTTCTTCTTTTTTTTTTGTTGTGTGTGTGTGTGTGTGTGTGTGTGTGTGTGTGTGTTGTGTGTGTGTGTGTGTGTGTGTGTGTGTGTGTGTGTGTGTGTGTGTGTGTGTGTGTGTGTGTGTGTGTGTGAAAATTTAGTTACACATAGATAGCTCCACAAGTGCTCACCAAAGAAGTCTATTAGTATACCCTATTTGAGCACACCTGATTTACTCATTCATTGAATTTTCCAGGATTTACTTTTTTCCGAGTTATTATCATCAATAATGTTATCATCATTACTGACATTATTAGTAATCTTATTAACATGACAAAAAAAAAAGGAAATTAGTGTACAGATGAGATATGTAGGATCAGTAATGGACTCCTGTAAGTCTAAAGGGGGCTGTCGCACTCAAGAACAAAATTTGTTAATTATAATCGGATTTTCACGATTTTTTAATATCTTTTATATACATATGCTACAATTTACAGCACCGAGTTTCACAGCATTTGGATAATAAACAATGAAGTTATTAAAAAAAAAAAAAAAACGTTTAGAAAATTTTATAAAATTATAAATCTCACTTATCCATTGACCGAACTTGTTAAAAAAAATACCACGTATAATCTATAGTAATACCTATATTATCAAGAATCGGATTTTGAAATTTCTTCTTAGTTTACTATAATTTTTTTTTGTTCATTTTCAACCCAGTAACGCCGGTATATATTGAAGCTGAAAATAAAAATTTCCGGGCGGCACAAATTGGCGCATGGGGCTGGTCCAGACTATTGCCCGCAACAGCCTACTGCCTAATGCGGCGAGTTACAGCAAAACTGGCCTCCTGGCAATTTTCTTTTTTTTCGGGTGTCTAATATGTGGGACATCCATCGTAAATGGGTTAACCACAAAGTATGATGTATAGAAAATGAAAATCTGATCATGAAAAATTGCCTGTTTATTCAGCTTTCAAATGATCCAAACCCCATTAGAATCACCCAAGTACTTATGGCGAAACAACAAAGAATCTAGACAAGGTGTAGTTTTGAGATATCAGGAAAGTTTAAAATTGTTTTCTTTTCTTTTCTTTTTCTTTAGAAATCTGATATCTGTGTCAATCTTAATGTATTCTATGGCATTCACATGTATTCTAAAATGTATTTGGTACCTGGCAACCCCCACTGAGTGATGGCACATCAAGGATGGTGTCCAGCCGAGGCATGGAATGCGCATCCTCTCGCTCCGGATCTCTCATGGCGACTGCCAGCCTTGTCTCTTTGTCATGGCTATCAGCTGTGCCGTAAGCAGAATTTCCAGCAAGCTACCAGAGAATACCAAAATAGATTTAACCCATTACCGCCAGTATATTTTGATGCCGAAAATAAAAGATTCCGGGCAGCTACAAAATCGGCAAAACCAGAGTACACCAGCAGCGGCCCACTGCTGCGTCGGAGCGCGAGCCCCGATGCAGCGTCACAATGGCGGGACGACCAGCAATGTTTATTTTTTGGGGTCTCTCGTGTGGGACACCCGTCATTAGTGGGTAAAAAATAATCTTGAAAAAATAAGGTAGTAATTTTCACGGATTTACGTATTTAGCATAAATATTACGTCATGAGATTACTAAAGCCTACTAGATTACAGATTTTTTTTTTTTTTTTTCAAATCTGAGTATTTTTTATATTAGTCGAAAATTCATTGCGAAGGCCCCATTAAGCCTTTTGAAGCCACCTCAGGGTAAACAATAAACTAAAAATACCTTGGACATGGCATAATGTCATGCAATCTGTAACCAGTGTGTTCACCCCCTCTTTCCTTATTTACATGTCTCTCCATATGCTTGTATCAATCTCATCTGGTCTGGTAAAGATAACAATAGATTAGAAAGACTAGGAACAATTTAGACATGTAAAGTGTTAAGGGGACCGTCCCTGATGGAAAGGGGGGGGGGGGGGGTAAATTGAGTTAGTTAGCGTATAGTATAGGTACATGGATGAGGAAACTACAAAACGAGTATTAACCGCCTGCTATGGCTCGTTGTCTTGCAGCCGACACGTGAGTTCCTCAGCACCCGGAGAGGTACGTCGCTAATGAGCGCCCAGGTACACCTATGTGGACTTTTGCTTGCGGCAATCGTGCATAAGGCATTTAATTATGACATTGCGCATAGATATGAGTTCGTGAATGTTCAAGGAACACTTTTATACCAATATCAGGAAAAAATTATATCACCATGATTTATGACGAAATATTTTGTGAAATATATCTAAAAAAAATGTAGTTTTGTGTCCTTTTACACATGAAATATGCTTCGATCGAGACTCCCTGGTAATATGTTTTAGTTTACATGGTAATATATACGTATATCACATACGAAGCACTAATGTTTAAAAATAGCCTTATAAGGAAGGATTGAAATATTTCCATTACATTTCGCTCAACGGTTCGGTACATCACAGCAGGGGGCAATTTGAATTGATTTGAAATTGGTAGTTACCATTGTAAAGACCAATTCAATACGAATGTTACCCAAATGTCAGATTTTTAAACTTCGGATGTATAAGCAAGATACAGATTATTTCATGTTGAAGATGATAGTACTCAGTAATACCTGCTCTGAAATAAAAAACTATATGGAATTTTGAGCTCGATTGTATGCGTAGTCTTCGTCTGGTGTTCAAAAAAATATCGCATCCGTTTCGTGCATTCCCGATAAAAAATGAATATGTTTAGACGTTACCGTAAGTCTTAGGCACCATAAATTGGCAAATCCCACAATAGGCATCTGCATGATTTTATGCACTTCTTAGTAAAGATAATGGGTGCAAATGGCTAATCATAAACTCTACACTTGTTCTCCTTTGCAATCTGTTAATACTGACAATTATCAAAGAAAATGGTATGAGAGGGATAACTAATATATTTTATTATTTAGATATAAAAGTCAATGTAGGCCTACTAAATGATGATGATTAATCTTTTTAACTTGATGTGCGTGCGTTCACGTACATATGATCCTCCTCGAAAATTATAAACACCCAGTGACCATCTAAAGTAAAGGCAAACCTTTAGTTTTATTTTTTTTTTTCAAATATCAAAATATAGGCGTTTTGGTGCCTCATGTCATCTGCAAACTACTGAGCGAACTGGACACAAACTTGGGAAAACATTAATGCAAGCCACTAATCCCACATTAATGGCCCACTAGTCAAATTTTTAACTCTGGGTTAATGGGTTAACAAGTATAAAAGAATGCAAGAAATGAAAAGGAAGGAAACCTTAAAAAGATAAATACATAATAAAAAAATAATAAGTAATAATAATAATAAAAATTAATACATAAAAATAAATAAATAAAATAGAACAAATATAATAATAATAATAATAATAATATAATAATAATAAAATAATAATAATAAGAAGAAGGGTATATCCAAATCAAGGAGGATTACCAAGTATTACAATTAGATGCATGTTTAAGAAAAAAAAATTAAAGGGCTTTTTCAGCTTCCCTCAACAGAACCTCAAATAACCTATCAAATTCTAACACCTTTTACACTTAGCAAAATTTAACCTTTTAACACCTTCAAATAAATTTAGAGGATGGAGACCCTTCTGCAAAAAATACATAACCATGAAAAAAATATATACCCATATATAAACAAATCAACCAACTCACCTGTTCCCGCAGGAATGTAAGGATATCCACAAAATGGGCCTGGTGGTTATTCCACTTTAGGGACAGGAGTTCTTCTGCCATCTTGCCACACCTGAAACAAAGAAAAAGAACATATATTCATGGTGCACTTTCTCAGTTCAACAATTAAATTATCACTATATATCTAAATACATGAATAAACTAAACACACAATGTCATTCCACCTACAAATCATACTTCTAAAAGTTCCAAATTTTTTTTCATAATTCATGTACCCTTCACCTATAAATATATATATTAATAAAAAATATGTGTAGTAAAGTAATCCTAAATCTAAATAATCTGTTTCAAGTTTGCTCTTACAAAAAACACTGTGAGGACTGGAACAGTGTATCACTTCCCAGATAGACTTTTTACTTCACTAATCAAGTGAAATGGGACTCATGTCACACATGGATAGAAGCGCAAGTTCTCCCATATTGAATTTGCATCATTCACTTATAAGCTATTTTTGTCCAGATGTGTCTAGATGACCTTCCATCCTAAAGCTTAGATCACACTAGTCTTCTAGCTCTTGGGATCCCTAGACAGCCTCGCCAAAGTCGGGTAAGCTGACCAATCAAGCTATAGCTGGCCAGACTTTGGCAAGGCAGTCTAGGGATCCCAAGAGCTAAGACTAGTGTGACCTTAGCTTAACCCATTGGCTGTGGTATTTTGCAATATGGCACATAATCTCATAGTATTATATATTTTAGACTCGGGCCATCAATTCCACTTTGCATCATATGATACGATCCCCAATCAATAGGTTGAGTTAGGATACTTAGAAGGGTTGCTGGTCCAAGGTGAGTAATAGTCATATTTAGAAGTTCCTTCTCCTACACAGATATTGGGCCATCAACACCCTCTGGTCTCAAATAGAACCAAGATTTTTTTTGGGGGGAGTTAATGCAAAATTCAGTGTTAAATGCTTCAAATAAAATATATAGAAAAAGAAGGTATACATAGAGAACAGTTCACCTCAGTCATTTACAATTCATTTTATCTTTCCCTATTATTATCTATCTTTACAAGTACGTCCAGAGCATAGCATACTCCAAGTTCATTTTCCACATTTACTTATTCCAATACCGTTGATTTTAAAATAATTAATTTCCTTTACTTTCCAAAAAGCTTCTCTTCACTCTTAAGCTTAAAAGCCTTTATCTCTATATCAGCCTTCAAATGAGTTTGGTTGGTCACATTTCTTTTACATCATTTTACACTGTACCTCCAAAATTTAGAAAATGTTATTTAGTAAATCCAGACAAACAAAAATATTGATCAAATGTAAAAACTCCTTTTTAGGTGTTCAAGATCTCAACCTTCAGTTGGCTTCGATCACTATATACACAAACAACATATATTTCAGAAATTATTGTGCCCATTATCTTCATTGTAATTTTTTTTTACCTATTTATATATATATATATATATATATATATATATACATATATATATATATATTAAATAATATACATATACATATATACATATATACATACATATGCATATATATAATATAAATATATAAAAATATAAGTAATATATACATATATATATACATAAATACATATATATATATTACATATGTATTTATGTGTATATATATATATATGTAATATATATATATATATATATATTATATATATATATATATATATATATATATATATATATGTTATAAATGTAATATATAAATATATATATATATATATTAAGTAATATATATATATATATATATATATATATATATATATATATATATATGTTATATATGTAATATATATATATATATATATATATATATATACACATACATATATATATATATACACATAAATAAATATATATATACAAAAATATATATATACATATATATAAATATATATATATACAAATATATATANCGAAATATCTCAAGCTCATCACGACAGATTTGATCGATCTGCCCAAGCCACGATTTCCTAAGTCATCCAACAGGTCTCCTCCACCCAGCGCTGTCTCAAACAGAGACAACCTGGTTGGCAGGATCACCAGATGGCGACCCAGATGGCCGTAAAGAATGAGTTGGCGATCCCGGATTGTGCAGGCAATAGGTCCTGTGCCAGTCTCACAGTGCAACTATTGGTTTGACACGTGGTCCTGCCATCAGTAACCACATGATCCAGTGCAAGGACCTATTACAAAAGGCATCAAGACGTGACTCCAAGGCGCAGGATAGTGTCCAGGTTTCACTACCGTCTAGCAAAACTGGCATTATCAGGGCCTTGAAAACCTGTAGCTTGGTCCTTCTGCACAGATACCGGCATCTCCAAATACTCTTGTCGAGAGTTCATGACCCCTGCTGCCAGGCCAATCCGTCAGCTGACTTCCTGGTCTGACAGCCCAGAGTTATGAACTGCACTACCAAGGTATGTAAAGCTCTCTGTGACTTCAATGTCCTCGCCATAAGCACGTACCGACTGAACAGGTTCTCCTATTAAGTCCCCAAAGTCCTGGATCTTGGTCTTGGTTCAGGAGACTTATAGAGCCAAGGGCTTCACTTCATTACTAAATGCATTGAGAGCCACCACTAAGATTCCAAGGACTCAGATAGAATTGCAACATCATCAGCAAAGTCAAGGTCTGTAACCTTGATATTGCCCAGAGTTGCTCCACAATGACTTTGAACAGTAGCTCTGCCCAGTATCCAGTCCATGCAAGTGTTGAAAAGTGTTGGTGCAAGGACACAGCCTTGCCTCACTCCTGAACTAACAGGAAAGAAGCTCAAAAGGCCCCCACCACACTTTACAGCACTTTTAGTACCAGTATACAGACTTGCTATTAGTCCAATAAAGGTGCTGTCACACTAGCACTTTTTCCGTCAAAGTCTGTATACTGGTATCGCCCCCCTAACTTCAGTTAGGGAGGGAGTATTCTCACTGATGGGTGGGTCCAGCAACAAAATCTCGGCACTACCTGCATCCAAGTTAACTGCTGGTGGGTCAATGACAAAATGCTTATCTTAATTCTGCTTATTACACCTTTATCCCATCAACCACTGGTACATGTTTTTTTGTTTTGCTTTTTCTATCTCTTTCTTCTTTTTTTTGGTGTGTGTGTGTGTGTGTGTGTGTGTGTGTGTGTGTGTGTGTGTGTGTGTGTGTGTGTGTGTGTGTGTGTGTGTGTGTGTGTGTGTGTGTGTGTGTGTGTGAAAATTTAGTTACACATAGATAGCTCCACAAGTGCTCACCAAAGAAGTCTATTAGTATACCCTATTTGAGCACACCTGATTTACTCATTCATTGAATTTTCCAGGATTTACTTTTTTCCGAGTTATTATCATCAATAATGTTATCATCATTACTGACATTATTAGTAATCTTATTAACATGACAAAAAAAAAAAGGAAATTAGTGTACAGATGAGATATGTAGGATCAGTAATGGACTCCTGTAAGTCTAAAGGGGGCTGTCGCACTCAAGAACAAAATTTGTTAATTATAATCGGATTTTCACGATTTTTTAATATCTTTTATATACATATGCTACAATTTACAGCACCGAGTTTCACAGCATTTGGATAATAAACAATGAAGTTATTAAAAAAAAAAAAAAATTTAGAAAATTTTATAAAATTATAAATCTCACTTATCCATTGACCGAACTTGTTAAAAAAAATACCACGTATAATCTATAGTAATACCTATATTATCAAGAATCGGATTTTGAAATTTCTTCTTAGTTTACTATAATTTTTTTTGTTCATTTTCAACCCAGTAACGCCGGTATATATTGAAGCTGAAAATAAAAATTTCCGGGCGGCTACAAAATTGGCGCATGGGGCTGGTCCAGACTATGCCCGCGCGCCGGCCACAGCCTACTGCCGACTCAGAGTGCAAGCCCTAATACAGCAAAACACTGGCGGGACTCCTGGCAATTTTTCTTTTTCCGGGTGTCTAATATGTGGGACATCCATCGTAAATGGGTTAACCACAAAGTATGATGTATAGACTTTTGTCACCTGAAATGAAAATCTGATCATTGAAAAAATTGCCTGTTTATTCAGCTTTCAAATGATCCAAACCCCATTAGAATCACCCAAGTACTTATGGCGAAACAACAAAGAATCTAGACAAAGGTGTAGTTTTGAGATATCAGGATTTGAAGTTGAGGATAAATTTTCCTCCATTTTCTTTTCTTTTTCTTTAGAAATCTGATATCTGTGTCAATCTTAATGTATTCTATGGCATTCACATGTATTCTAAAATGTATTTGGTACCTGGCAACCCCCACTGAGTGATGGCACATCAAGGATGGTGTCCAGCCGAGGCATGGAATGCGCATCCTCTCGCTCCGGATCTCTCATGGCGACTGCCAGCCTTGTCTCTTTGTCATGGCTATCAGCTGTGCCGTAAGCAGAATTTCCAGCAAGCTACCAGAGAATACCAAAATAGATTTAACCCATTACCGCCAGTATATTTTGATGCCGAAAATAAAAGATTCCGGGCAGCTACAAAATCGGCAAAACCAGAGTACACCAGCAGCGGCCCACTGCTGCGTCGGAGCGCGAGCCCCGATGCAGCGTCACAATGGCGGGACGACCAGCAATGTTTATTTTTTGGGGTCTCTCGTGTGGGACACCCGTCATTAGTGGGTAAAAAATAATCTTGAAAAAATAAGGTAGTAAATTTTCACGGATTTACGTATTTAGCATAAATATTACGTCATGAGATTACTAAAGCCTACTAGATTACAGATTTTTTTTTTTTTTTCAAATCTGAGTATTTTTTATATTAGTCGAAAATTCATTGCGAAGGCCCCATTAAGCCTTTTGAAGCCACCTCAGGGTAAACAATAAACTAAAAATACCTTGGACATGGCATAATGTCATGCAATCTGTAACCAGTGTGTTCACCCCCCTCTTTCCTTATTTACATGTCTCTCCATATGCTTGTATCAATCTCATCTGGTCTGGTAAAGATAACAATAGATTAGAAAGACTAGGAACAATTTAGACATGTAAAGTGTTAAGGGGACCGTCCCTGATGGAAAGGGGGGGGGGGGGGGTAAATTGAGTTAGTTAGCGTATAGTATAGGTACATGGATGAGGAAACTACAAAACGAGTATTAACCGCCTGCTATGGCTCGTTGTCTTGCAGCCGACACGTGAGTTCCTCAGCACCCGGAGAGGTACGTCGCTAATGAGCGCCCAGGTACACCTATGTGGACTTTTGCTTGCGGCAATCGTGCATAAGGCATTTAATTATGACATTGCGCATAGATATGAGTTCGTGAATGTTCAAGGAACACTTTTATACCAATATCAGGAAAAAATTATATCACCATGATTTATGACGAAATATTTTGTGAAATATATCTAAAAAAAAAATGTAAGTTTTGTGTCCTTTTACACATGAAATATGCTTCGATCGAGACTCCCTGGTAATATGTTTTAGTTTACATGGTAATATATACGTATATCACATACGAAGCACTAATGTTTAAAAATAGCCTTATAAGGAAGGATTGAAATATTTCCATTACATTTCGCTCAACGGTTCGGTACATCACAGCAGGGGGCAATTTGAATTGATTTGAAATTGGTAGTTACCATTGTAAAGACCAATTCAATACGAATGTTACCTAAATGTCAGATTTTTAAACTTCGGATGTATAAGCGAGATACAGATTATTTCATGTTGAAGATGATAGTACTCAGTAATACCTGCTCTGAAATAAAAAACTATATGGAATTTTGAGCTCGATTGTATGCGTAGTCTTCGTCTGGTGTTCAAAAAAATATCGCATCCGTTTCGTGCATTCCCGATAAAAATGAATATGTTTAGACGTTACCGTAAGTCTTAGGCACCATAAATTGGCAAATATCCCACAACACCTAGGCATCTGCATGATTTTATGCACTTCTTAGTAAAGATAATGGGTGCAAATGGCTAATCATAAACTCTACACTTGTTCTCCTTTGCAATCTGTTAATACTGACAATTATCAAAGAAAATGGTATGAGAGGGATAACTAATATATTTTATTATTTAGATATAAAAGTCAATGTAGGCCTACTAAATGATGATGATTAATCTTTTTAACTTGATGTGCGTGCGTTCACGTACATATGATCCTCCTCGAAAATTATAAACACCCAGTGACCATCTAAAGTAAAGGCAAACCTTTAGTTTTATTTTTTTTTTTCAAATATCAAAATATAGGCGTTTTGGTGCCTCATGTCATCTGCAAACTACTGAGCGAACTGGACACAAACTTGGGAAAACATTAATGCAAGCCACTAATCCCACATTAATGGCCCACTAGTCAAATTTTTAACTCTGGGTTAATGGGTTAACAAGTATAAAAGAATGCAAGAAATGAAAAGGAAGGAAACCTTAAAAAGATAAATACATAATAAAAAAATAATAAGTAATAATAATAATAAAAATTAATACATAAAAATAAATAAATAAAATAGAACAAATATAATAATAATAATAATAATATTAATAATAATAATAATAACAATAATAATAATAAGAAGAAAGGGTATATCCAAATCAAGGAGGATTACCAAGTATTACAATTAGATGCATGTTTAAGAAAAAAAAATTAAAGGGCTTTTTCAGCTTCCCTCAACAGAACCTCAAATAACCTATCAAATTCTAACACCTTTTACACTTAGCAAAATTTAACCTTTTAACACCTTCAAATAAATTTAGAGGATGGAGACCCTTCTGCAAAAAATACATAACCATGAAAAAAATATATACCCATATATAAACAAATCAACCAACTCACCTGTTCCCGCAGGAATGTAAGGATATCCACAAAATGGGCCTGGTGGTTATTCCACTTTAGGGACAGGAGTTCTTCTGCCATCTTGCCACACCTGAAACAAAGAAAAAGAACATATATTCATGGTGCACTTTCTCAGTTCAACAATTAAATTATCACTATATATCTAAATACATGAATAAACTAAACACACAATGTCATTCCACCTACAAATCATACTTCTAAAAGTTCCAAATTTTTCTTTCATAATTCATGTACCCTTCACCTATAAATATCTATTAATAAAAAATATGTGTAGTAAAGTAATCCTAAATCTAAATAATCTGTTTCAAGTTTGCTCTTACAAAAACACCTGTGAGGACTGGAACAGTGTATCACTTCCCAGATAGACTTTTTACTTCACTAATCAAGTGAAATGGGACTCATGTCACACCATGGATAGAAGCGTAAGTTCTCCCATATTGAATTTGCATCATTCACTTATAAGCTATTTTTGTCCAGATGTGTCTAGATGACCTTCCATCCTAAAGCTTAGATCACACTAGTCTTCTAGCTCTTGGGATCCCTAGACAGCCTCGCCAAAGTCGGGTAAGCTGACCAATCAAAAGCTATAGCTGGCCAGAC
>NW_020871141.1:134380-136151 GCF_003789085.1 Penaeus vannamei
ATATATATATATTCATGTATACATATACATAAATATATAGATACATATATACATAAATATAAATATTGATACATATACATAAACATATATATATACACATATACATAAATATACATACATATATACACATAAATAAAAAATATATAGATACACATGTACATAAATATACATACATATATACACATATACATACATATATACATATATACACATATACATAAATATACATACATATATACACATATATATATACATGTACATACATATATACACATACACATAAATATACATACATATTTACACATACACATAAATATACATACATATATACACATACATAAATATACATACATATATACACATATACAATAATATATACATATACATACATACATATATAACATATACATATATATACATATACACATATATATACATATACATATACATACATATATACATATATATATATATATATACACATACATATATATACATATATACACATATACATACATATATACACATACATAAATATACATACATATATACACATATACATATATATACATACATATATACACATATACATAAATATACATAAATATATACACATATCCATAAATGTACATATATATACAAATATATATAAATATAAATATATATACAAATATACATATATATACATATATACACATATATAAATAAACATATACACATATATACATATATATACATATGCATATATATACACATATAGACATATATACACATATATACATATCTACATATATACATATCTACATATATATACATATATATATATACATATATTATACATATATACACATATACATATATACATATACACATATACATATCTACATATATATACTTATCTACATATACATGTCTACATATATATACATATATACATGCACACATATATACATATACACAAATATATGCATATATATACATATATATATAAATATATACACATATAAACATATATATACATATATATATACTTATATATACATATATGTACATATATATACATATACGTATATATATATATCCATATATGTACATGTATATCCATATATATACATATATATACATATATATCCATATATATATATACATATAGATACATATAGATACATACAGATACGTATATATACATATACATACGCATATATACATATACATATACGCATATATACATACATATAGTATACAATATATATAATACGTATACATACATATATATACGTATACATACATATATATACGTATACATACATATATATACGTATACATACATATATATACGTATACATACATATATATACGTATACATACATATATATACGTATACATACATATATATACGTATATATACACATATACATAAAAAATATATGTACATGTATTTACAAAATATATATGTACATGTATTTACATACGTATATATATATACTATAAATATTTACATACATATATATAGATACATATATACATATATACTTACATATATGTATATACATACATATATATACATATATATACATACATACATATATACATATATACTTACATATATATGTATATATACATATATATACATATATATACATATACATATATACATACATATATATACATATATATACATACATATATATACATACATACATATATATACATACATATACATACATACATATATATACATACATATACATACATATATATACATACATTT
>NW_020871141.1:136741-146741 GCF_003789085.1 Penaeus vannamei
TTTCAAGCATATCAGGATGCCTACGAGCACGTTTCATACGACTGCTACGTCTGGGTTCAGGTAATGCATTATCTGTAGTTGTACCATTTGATGCCAAATCAACCACAACTGTATCTTGCTGACTCTCACTAGTACGTGCTTGTCGGCCTCGACCTCGGCCCTTGCCTCGTGTTACTCCACTAGAGCGCGTTGTTGGTGTGGCATTACCAGAGCCATCTTCCTCTTGCACATCTGCTGTTCTTCTTCCACCTCTTCTGCCACGACCCCTTCCTCTACCTCGGATAGCAGCAGTATTACGTTCTTGTACTTTTGAACTATTTTCAGCTGTTTCATCGGATATGGGCTTTTGATCAAGACTTTGCTCTTCTGCTTGATTTTGAATCTCTGAACACACTTGCTCTAATTTAGCCAAGTCATCCTGTGGTTGCTGAGGTGTAGAGCCAGGGTCCTTGGTGGAGGATGATTGTGAAATTAGGACTGGCTGCTGTGGCAAAGAAGCTTCTTCTTTGTCAGGCTGGGAAGCATTCTCTATGTCAGGTTGTGTAGCTGTTTCACTGACAATGGTCTGAAGATTTGCTAAAACATGCTCAACTGCCACTGGATTATTCTTCCCAGTTTCAATTTTGACTGCTTCTGCTGTAGCTATTCTATCAACTACAGAAATTACTTCTGATCTTTGTTTGTGTTTGTGTGAAAGATCACCAACTGTCATTGCTGGTTCCAATTTAACATTCAGATTCTTAATATCGGGCTTGCAGTCTGTATCAACATTGTTTTCTGAAAGGACAGTAGATTTCAGGGATGAAGAATCATTATGCATTATAGACAAAGTCTTCCACGTCCCAGAGGAATTTTCCTCCTTGATGGTTTTATCTATGTCCAGCTTTGTATCTATGATCTCTATTGGTTCTGTTGCAGTCCTTGGTTCAGCAGCAGGAATAGGAACAGAAGTTGGAACAGGTCCTGATATGGGTACAGGTACAGAAGTAGGAGCAGGGAGAGTACTGGTCTTTGTATTTGAAGTACTTGGTTGGGATGAGCTAACTGTTTGTGGACTAGGTAACAAACTTAAATTGGATGCAGGCGAGATGACAGCTGATACAGTTGGAGACAAAGCTGTCGAGAACATGGTTGCTGTTGCAGTTGACAGAACACTTGGTGAACTACAAGTGATCACAGTAGTCACTAGTGTATTGGAATCAGAAGAGGACAATGATGTAGTAGTTGCTAGAGATGGTGAAGGATCTGAATAAGTGGGTGCTGATGTTGCAGTTGAAAAAGACTCTGAAGCAGTTTTTATCAGAGTGGATGGTTCCGACACAGACAAGGAGGATATGGTGGATATTGGTGCCGCAGTAAATGTACTTGTTGTTGGAACTGTTTTAGCAGATATTAGCGTTTTCACTGGTGCTGGTGCTGGTGCTGAAATGGGCAATGATGTAGTTGTGGAGCCTGCAGATGGACTAGAATACAGTGGAGAACTTGACAAAGTTGTAGAAGTGGGCACTGATGTTGATCCTAGAGATGAAACTGGGTCTGAATTAGATGTTGCAGTGGAGACTAATACTAAAGGTTGCTCTGGTGCAAAAGCAGGTTCCTGAGGAACTCTGGATCTTGTTTTAGCAATACGGACAGATGCAGACAATGGGATTGATGAAACTGCCGTTGTTGGTTTTGGTAAAGTTTCGAGACTGGAGATAGTTTCTGGAGAAGGAACCTTCACAGGATTTACTGCCATTATGTTTGTAGGTACTGCAACTGTTGTCTTCACAGGAAGTGGACCAATTACTGCATTTGCCGTTGTATTTGTTGATACTGGAGCCAATGTGGTACTTGATATCAATGCTGTAGTGGGAATTGCTCCTACAGGTTTTTGCAATGTCTGAGTAAAGACAGCTGTGGAAACAGTACTTGTAGCTGTGGTGGGAATGGTAGATGATATTTTTGAAGACACTACTGTTGATGTTGCAGAGGTACTTAAAGCAGAACTTAGAGAAACAACTGTAGAAGATACAGTTGTTGTGGGCACTATTGTACAAGCTGTTCTAGGTTTAGACTCAGTTGTTGTTGTAGCAACTGATGAGGGGATAGATACTGTAGATGAGGGGATAGATACTGTAGTAGTTCTTGATGTCAATGGTTGCATAGGACCTGAGGAAACTGGAGAATGTAACGTTGTTGGTAAAACCACAGATGAAGGGGTGGTAGCAGTAGTAGAGGTTGGCGCTACAGTCGAGATGCTTTGCAAAGTACTTGGTACATTTGTAGAGTGAAGTACTGAAGTTGTCGGAATGGTGCTTGCTGGAGTAATCACATCTGGCTGGATTGTTTTGGGAGTACAGATTTCTGATTTGTCTGGTTCAGCATTAGGCTGCACACTCACAGGACTCTTTGGTCTCTTTGCCTTGGACTGAACAGATCCTGAATTTGCTGAGGTTGTAAGAGGACTCAGTGACACATCTGAGGATTTTTGTAGGGTTTCAGCCATTTCACTAGTGGAATCAAGACAATCCTTGAGTGTTGCAGAAGATTTTATGGATTCTGGTGTTTTGGGAGCATCTTCAATTACAGATTGTGACTGATTTGATTTAGTTATTGTCTCATGAGGTAAGCCATCCTTTTCTTCATCAAATATGAACTTCACCTTCTCATCGCTGGCCTGTGAGGAATTCTTAATTTCTTCCTTTCTTTCTTGTACAACTTTTTCCTGTTTGAATGCAGATTCCTTGTGATCATCTCCTTCAGTTATCAACTTAGCTGATGTTTCCTGTGGTTTGCTAGTCTTTTCCACTGATTCTGTCCAGGTAGTATCATGGCCTGATGGACATGATTCTTTCTGTTCTGGAGGTGCAGGTGGACCTTCCATATCATCCACTGGATCTGGCTGGTCTTCATCAATTTGTAGTTCTGGCTCTGACTGCATTGACGCTGGACTATCAGGGGGCGCTTGAGGAAATCTTGACTCCACATTATCTGGTTCCTCCTCCTCTTCCTCTTCTTGTGTTGGTACTGGCTGAGTTTCACTTTCCCCAGAAACTTTTGTTGAAGCTGTAGGTGTACTATGGGGAGTCTGTTGGGGCCATGCATCATCTCTTTCACCTGGCATCTCACACTGTAACATCTGTGCTGCTTTTTGTGCTTCTTCAAATGCATCTTCTGCAGCCACAGAAGCATCTGGTGGCATCAATGTTTCCTCATCAGTGGGCTGTACACTGGCATCTTCGCTGTAGTCATCATAACAAGCGAGAAGTCCAGCAACAGCATTCAAAGTTTCCTCCTGAGAAATAACTGCTCTCGAAGCCTTAGCACTGCCATTCCCATTATTTCCAGCAGTGACATCTACAGAATTTTCTGGCGCACTAAGATTAGAGGCTTCGGTAATATCTTCAAATATGGGTTCATGTCCTGCAGGAGATGATGGAGGGACATGAGATGCAAGACTCTGCACAGCAGATTCTGCTGCATCTGGAGGAAGGGTAGATAGAGGATGAGGGCTTCTGCTGTCCTTTACTTCTAATAATTCTTTACTGTCACGTGACCCAACAGAATCTTGTGAATCACATGATAAGGTTCGTGTGGATGGACTTTTCATAGAGATTGCTTCAGGAGGACTATGTGGTGCATGAGTTGAGTTACAAACTGACCCAGCTGGTGGTGCAACAACCCTTGGGCTATGTGGCATGTTGGGAGTTTGTGTTGGTCGAGGTAATTTTTCCTTAGGGCTTAGCATGCTTGATGATGATGCACTATTAGGACTTTGTGGAGATGCTGTATCAATCAACAACATGGATGAATGTTCAATGTTATGACGATCACTTTGCTGATCTCCAGCATACTGTTCCTCACTAGTGTGTCGATGGTGACGCCTTCCACGGCTGCCTTCCTTCTCCCTATGCTTCTTCTTCTTCTTCTTGTCCTTTCTGGTATCTCTTTCACCTGCATCTTCATCAGTAAACCGAAATACATCTACAGGAGCACTGGCTTCTGAATCATGAGATTCATTTTCCTCTTTAATCACTTCTGTGATTGGGAGAAGCTCAGACTGAACAACTTCCTCTGCAGAGCTGCTACTATTTGCACTACTATTGGTGCTCATAGTATTGCTGGTACTTGTACTGCTACTGCTGCTACCTTTGCCAGAATCTGAAACAGGTCTAACCATCTCTGGAGGAGGAAGAGAGTCACGCTTTAATCGCTCTTTCTTCACACTTCTTCTTTCCTCATTTCTGTACTCTGACTTTAGTTTAGTGTCAATCTTATTCTCAGTTTTCTGCTCTATCCATGAACTATCCTGTTGAATTGACTTAGTGGAGACATGCCCAGGTCTTGCAGGATTTGAAACGGGTGACATTTGAGTATCATCAGAATCAGTGTCATATACCTCACACACAGATAATCTGGTTGGTGCTGGAGATAGTGATGGAGGAGCAGTGGAGGCACCTGAAGAAGCCGATCCTTTTCGCCTTGCCGTAGCTGAAGCAGGTCTTGGTCTTGGTGTTGGGGGTGTTGGATCAGAATCATCTGATATGAGACCAAAGATGGCTTCCATTCGTTCATCCTTTTTTGAGGGGACTTTTTCCCTTACAATACCAGTGTCACCTGTTCGTTTTCGTTCTCGCTGTGGTTGTGTAATAGGTTTTTCTGGCCTTACTTCAACTGGATCTGCCTTTGCTTTTGGTCTGACAGACCTTGAATCTTCTGATGGTACTGCACCATCGCTGTCTTCTGATGTGCTTATAAGTTCTTTGCTCACACAAGGCTTTGTCTTTTCTCTGTTCCGGCCAACCTTTCTTTCTTTGTCACGTGCTTTCACTCTTGCTGATGGTTTTGGTGGCTTAGCATGAGATGGAACATCTGAAACTTCACTGTCTGATTCTATCTCCCTTAGTGGCTTACTAGGTATTCTAGGTGTCACTTCACCTTCTGTATCAGAATCTGTGTAAATATGATCACCACGACTTCTGATTGCATCAGAAGGTTCAGTATTGTCTGAAATTCTATTTGGTCTTCCAGATGGAAATCTGGGCATATTAACAACAACTTCTTCATCTGTAGTGACATCTGAGACTATCATATTCTTAACTTTATGTTTCTGTTCCTTCTTGTTACCAAGCACTGCTGCGATCTTCTTCTTATCTTGACGAAGACAAATATCATCATCTGTTTCATCAGTGGATAACTGTGTTGGACGTCGCTTACGAAATGGATCATCATCAGAACTTGTATGCTGATTATGTACACGTTTCTGGCCACGCATATTCTCTTCCTCCTCCTCCTCCTCAGAGTCTGATATGTCTGAATGCATTGGATGTACTGCCTTCTTCTCCTTCCTTGCACGCTGATGTTGTCGGTACTTCTGCATCTGCATCTGTTTAAGTTCTTGCTGTCTTCGATCTTCCTCTTGTTTCTGCTGGACTTTTAGCCGCCTTGCTTTAACTTTGTCATACATGTCAAACATACCGTCATCAGCAGGAATGTCAAATATTGAATGCTTTTTGGGAACAACCTCTTCTCCCTCTTCCACCTCACCACCTGAACCAGTCAAACTATCTGCAGTATCACTCTCTGGGTCAAATATGGACTTTGGTTTTACATTATGTTTGTTTTTCATACCAGATGTAACTCCTGGTCTTATTTGCTGTTGGGGTAGTTTACTACTTGTACTATTTCGTCTAGACATATTTTCACCTTTATGTCTCGTTACTTCATCTTCTGAGGTTGCAATGTCACTAATTTGTGTATCTGGTTCAACCGAATCTGTACGAACTTTGATCTTTGCAGGTTGTGATGGAACAGTTTTGTTGCGGCTCGACGACACCTTTAATTTTGTTTCTCCATCACTCTTATCACTTTTGCCTGAGTCATGCTTCCTTCTTCGGTTGTCACGTGACCTCCTCTCATCAAGCTCTCCTCGGGACTCTGATTTATCCAAACGATGAACTGATTCATCCATTTGTGGTAAAACAACATCATGATTAGTTAGTGTTGTGTCATCACTACTAGAATAGTGAGCAGAAACCAGTTTGTTTGATTCTGTAACTTCTTCCTCATCAGTGTCCAGAGGCCGGGACTTCCGGGACTTATGCTTCATGTCAACTGTCTCTGAAGCATCGTATGCTCTGTGGTGGTGTCTGCTTGAGGTTTCGTGTCTCAAATCTTTTCTCTTATCCATGTGACGATGTTCACTGTTGTGCCGCCCATCACGCTTATTATCAATTCTTTCATTAGTATCCCTGTGATTCATGCGCCCACTGCGTTCCTTCTCTCGCTCTCGTGAACGATCATTCACTCTAACTTTGTCTCTGTCCTTCTCCCTGTCCCGCTCTTTTTCTAACACTTTTTCTCTGTCCTTTTCTGCTGATTTTTCCTTTTCTTTTTCAAGAGCTTTTTCTTTTTCTAACATCTTTTCTCTCTCCTTCTCTAGTGCCTTTTCTCTCTCTTTTTCCATATTTCTTTCTCTCTCCTTTTCTTGGGCTTTTTCCCTTTCTTTCTCTAAGATCTTCTCCCTCTCTTTTTCTCGCTCCTTTTCTAAGATCTTCTCTCTTTCTCTTTCTCTTTCTAATGCCTTTTCCCTCTCTCTTTCAAGAGCCTTTTCCCGTTCTCTTTCCAAGGCTTTCTCCCGCTCTCTTTCTAATGCCTTTTCTCTCTCCCTTTCTATAGCCTTCTCTCTTTCCCTTTCTGCTTTTCTCTTTCTCTTTCTCTCTCCTTCTCTCTTCCTTCTCCTTTTCTCTCTCTTTCTCAAGAGCTCTTTCTCGCTCTTTCTAAGGCTTCTCTTTTCTCCTTCTCACAGCCTTTTCTCTTTCTTTTTCCAAACTCTTCTCTTTTTCTCTTTCTCTTTTTCTAATGCTTTTTCCCTTTCTTTTTCTAATGCCTTTTCTCTTTCTTTCTCAGAGACTCTCTCCCTTTCCTTTTCTATGGTCTTTTCTCTTTCTCTCTCAACAGTTTTCTCTCTCTCTCTGTCCACATTCTTGTCTTTGTCTTTGTCTGTCACCTTTTCTTTTTCGCGTTCTTTTTCTTTTTCTCTCTCTTTATCTTTAGTTCTCTCTCTTTCCACCTCTTTATCATGTCTGGAGAATGTGGAACTTTTAAGACGTTCTTTGTCTTTGGATTTTTCCTTCCTTTCTTTATGTTTCTGGTCCCTTGTTTCAACTCTCTTGTCTTCACCATGCCTCCGCTTCTCACCTTCACTCTTGATTCTCTCCTCACGAATATTTTCTTTTCTTTCTTCCTTCTTATCTTCTTTTCTTTCTTCTTTCTTCTCATCATATTTTTCTTCTTTCTTCTCTTCACGTTTTTCCTCTTTCTTTTCCTCCTTCTTCTCCTCCCTTCTTTCTTCTTTTCTTTCATCGGTTCTCCTATCACTGACCTTTTCTGAACTCTTAGTATCCACCTTGATGTCATGAAACTTTTCCCGTGGTATTTTTTCTGGGGGTCTTTCTTCGTACTTTTCTTTCCGCCTGTCTTTCTTTTCTTCCTTCTTGTGGCTTTCCTCTTTTCTCTCCTCTGATCTATTTTCATGAGTCTTTCTCTTTTGTTTTGTTTCTGATCCATCAAATGTGCGATTGTTCAACTTTTCATCATGCCCTTCCCTCACTTCTTCCCTTCTACCACTTCTGTTTCTCTTTTCTCTTTCACTCTTTTTACCATCCCTTGCATCCCGAGAATCTCTCCTATCTTTGGTGATTTTCTCACGTAAGACTTTTTCATCCTCACCTTCATACTTGACACGTTTAGCATCAGGCTCAACACCTTTGCAGTCTAACTTATTTCGAGTTTCTGCATCAACACTGCTATGTCTTCGTTTGTGGTTATTAGTTACCTCCTTATTCACTGGCTCACCCTTTATCACCTCCACTTTCACATTTTCAACCTTGATAGGTTCCAACTTTATAGTCTCAGATTTTAACGGTTCTAACTTCACTGTTTCAGTCTTCACTGTCTCTACCTTCACAGACTCTGTTTTAAAGTTAGGTACCTGTGCTTTAACCTGATCTGTTGCAAGCGATTCAATAGTGTCCATATTATCACTATCTTCCCTAGTACAATCTTTGGCTTTAGCTTCATCTAATCTGGGTTCTCCACTCTTAATTCTCTGTATAATAGGATCCACAGTCTCTTCCACACAAGGCTCTTCCTTTACTAACAGTGGGAGTGCATGACTGCCACTCCTCTCAGGTACATTGTAAGGAGCAGAATCTCCTGAAAGTGACCGTGAAACAGCACTGGGCACCGGTTGTAAGAGGCTGGTAGTAGTTGTTAATACAGACTTGCTGCAGGAGACTGTCTGTGTGACTGACACTACACCTGTAACACGAGTATCAGCAACAACAGTAACTACTCCACTTGAACTGCCATCCCCTAACTCCTCACCTTCATTGCCTGTGCTGACTGGTAACTCTAAACGCACTGTGCGTGGTGGTACAGAGGTACGTCTAAGAGGAGTGGCAGCTGAGGTAGTACTTGTGGTGGTGGCAATGGAAGAGGTGGTGGTGAGGGGTGGTGCAGGACTTACAGGCGTAACTGGAGATAAGTGCGGTGGATGGGCAGGACTTACTCCAGGGCTGACACCGGGGCTAAAGCCAGGGCTTGAGGCAGGTGGTCTTACTGCCTGAGAAACCGCAGGTCTATGCAACGGTGACAATCCCTGAGATTTACTGACCTGCGGCACAGAAACACACACCCTAGGAACTTGAGAAGGACTTGAAGTAAGAGGTTGTTGAGATTGTTGACTGGAAAGTCTGACACCTGGCAGGCTACTTATAGGTGTTGCAGAGGGCACTGCTGGTGGGGTGGTGGGCAGGCGAGGGACCTGCACACTCACAACAGGTGGGCTTGGTAACAGACTTCCAACCCTACTGGTGCGTGGGGTTGCAGTGAAGGGTTTGGGTTCATATTTATCACCAACATTTTCCAACCGCTTGCTGTCCTCATCAAAGACTGATCTCTTTGAGAGCAGGGACTTCACAATATCGGACGGCTGTGACCGCAACTCATCAAGATCAAGTATACGTGGCAATCTTGCATTTTTCCCACCACTACCACCTGAACTACTTCCACTGTCATTTACAGCTTCATTTACAGGTGCTGATAAATTGTTCCCCACCACCCTTGAAGACCCAGACCATTTTTCATATTTCTCATCTAAAGCACGAATTCTCTGCTCCAGATCTATAGAAGGGCTACACGGAGAATGTGGAGATTCCTCCGAGTCTGAGGGACTGTCTCTTGGTCCTGGTGACATCGGAGTGTCCAGAACAACACCACCCACTTCACGAACATCACTTCGAACTGCACTGTTCCCGCCACTAAAAGGAGGTGAACGCAACATGTTTGCACCTTTTGGTGATGTTGATGCTGCACGTGGTGAAAGATGAGCACGGACTTGTTGTGCAAACCTTGGCAATGGTAAAGACAGTGGTACACTCTGATACCGTTCTCGGTGATGGTGATGGTGATGATTGTGGTGATGGTGATGGTGATGCATGGTGTGACGTGGAGGTTCTGTGGAGTCATCCCTCTCGTCACGAACAGGCGTGCCTGGAGGGCTGGCATCACTGTGATCAGCAGCTGCATCACACGAGGAAGACACATGAACGGCATCACGGCGCCAGTGTATATCATCAGAGTCAGGCAAAGATGCTCTGCGGTAGCGTGGATCATGGAGCCCTTCTTCAGAATGACGAGGTGGCGGTAGTAAAGGGTCTCCACTCCTCCTGAGCAATCTCCCTTCCCTTCTTGCATCATGAGGCCTCCTAAAGTTTGGAACAGCATCACTGCTGTCTGCCATTCTTTTTACACTGATTGATTTTTCATAGTTTGCCTCACTGTAACGTGCCTTCTTGTGAGGGCGTTCAGGGTCTGGAGGACGCTCATCCCCAGATGAAGGTGGATCATCAGCACCTCGTCTGTGCATCAGTCTTGGGTCTTGTGGTCCACCACCTCCCCCACTACTGCTACTCACTACATCTTCTCCATCTTCTGTGTGTGAAGAACGATGTAT
>NW_020871141.1:154241-164821 GCF_003789085.1 Penaeus vannamei
AGAGAGAGAAAATGAATAGTAGAAATGAACATTCAATATCCGTAAAATAGCATTACTGAGATAGGTTTTGGGTTCTTAGCACTGGCTCAGTATCTATCACAAAAAGGAGCATCTAGTATCTAGGAAATAAATGAATCATAGACAGGGTACATCTTGTTAACAAATCTTTACATCTACCCTCCCAAAACACTAAGAGGTATTTTTGATAAGATATGTGGTGTTGAATTACAGCTTACCTGAATCTTTACACCAAAAAAAAGCTTTTCACGTGAGGCATCAAGAGCTTTTTCGGCATCTTCTGGCTTCTTAAAGCAGACAACAGCAAAGCGGTCATTGCCAGAGCCCAGCAAGCGCACAGCCATTACCTTCCCATGTTTCTTGTAGTCATGGAATAACCCTTCCCGTAAAGAAGTTTCTGAAAAAAATATTGAAATGGATAATGATCATTTCAAAGACTCCCTCTCTCCCCTCACTATTACTACTACTACTACAATTCAATATGCAGCATTTACAGAAAAAATTTAAAATCAAATATGATGACATGGGGTAACAGAAGTGTACAAATATTTCTTACCAGTTGACCAAGGTGGTAAATTTCTCACACAGATGGCTACTGGTCTCTTTTCTTCCTGCGGGGAACCAAGTCCCCCAACAGTAGCCAACATTCCTGTGCTTGAGATACCTGCAGCAGTCACTCTTCCAGGAGATGGTGTCCGTGAACTGCTGGAGGTAGAGCGGCTACTACTGCTGCTGCTGCTGCTACTACTGCTGCTTCTACTTGACGACCGGGATTCCGAACCAGATCTACTGGCATGTCGCCTCTTGCCCATATTACCACTGCCAGCAGGTATTCTTGAGGGCCGAGGAGCAGCAGAGCGTTGGAGGGGAGGTGAAGCGGGGGCAGGTGGCACAACCCCTCTCCGTACCACCACCTTTTCTTCAACATAAGGGTCTTGGTGTGGATACCGATACTGGGTATTTCCCCATCGATAGTCTCCCTGGTCTGGTCGTCCACTACCATAGGGCCCTCTTGAATATAATCGTAACCGACCTCTACTAGTGAAGTCTTGATCACGGTCATTTGGGTAAACTCGACGCATTCCTGGAGGCCCAACTCCAGGTCCATTATACCCTAAACTTTCATCTCGTCTACCTTCGTAAAAATGACTAGAGCGTTCATACCCACTGTGGTCCTCAGACAACCTGAAAAGAAAATGCCAAATTTTAATAAATATTTCCCAAAACAATGGAGAAAAATTCTGATTCATTATCTAATAAAAATTAACTACAATTATCATTAGTTAAATATCTTATCTATATCTTTTGGATAAGGTAACATTTGATACCCAAAGTAAGCACAATCAAAATTACAAAAACATATCTGATATGTGTGTGACAATGTACAAACACATTTAGCACTAATTAATATCCTGCCAGTCAAGAGTACTTAGCCGAAAAAAAAGTAAATATGTATATGTGTGTATATATGTATGTATGTATGTGTGTATATATATGTATATATATATATATATATATATGTATATATTATATATATATATACACACATTTATAGAGCTACATTATCTTGGGAAATAAGATACATATGTAACACTGCATGAAAATATTTGATATCTCAGTTCTGCTCTAAAATCTTTTGCTTTTATTTTATTTGGGTACTCATACTTTTTTGGATTATGTATGCATGATAATGCTGCTTTGTATTTTTTTGTGGAGACAATTCAAGTTTTTTATTCCACACGCTTCACTTTTAACATGCGAGTTTCTACATATCAATATTCCATTTTGCTATTTCATGCATACACATAAATGCTTCTTATTGTCATTTATGTAAGAATGCTATATGGAGACTACAATGTAAATGATAGAAAGACTAATCACTTTTCAAAACTAATAGCAGGTTCAGCTGTGGTAGAGTTCACAGTAGGTGTTGAGATGATTTCCAGAGAAATTGCTTAAATAATTTTCAGCAAATGTCTGACATCAACGTACTAAAACACTTTTTTACCTAAAAATGGTCTAAGCTTTATAAAACAGTGAATACTATAAAAAAAAAAAAAAAAAAAGTTAACACAAACCTACATATACTTTCTATTGCTATATCCATTATATTTTTCTTTTCCAAATCATTTAAACTGTCAAGAGACCATGACCTGATGTGATTCCCAGAAGTGCACTGTTATTGATTTCAGGATCATGACTGACACTGATTGCACCAGATGCATTCACTTTAAATAATCTGTAATGTTAACAGTCATGAGAAAAAAAGTAAATTGATATACATATAAAGAAGAAAAAAGTAAATACATGCACACCACAATGTCATTTACAGTGCACCAGCAAATTTAGATTTTGATGTAAGCCATCTTGTCCACTGAACTTTCATTTCAAAATTAAATCTTAATTGAGTGCCATCACTAATTTTACAGGTTTCTAGCTTTTTTGTTTATCTAAAAAATGTAATTATTGAAGCAAAGACTACAAGGCATATAATAGAACATTTATATTACTAGTACTTGATATAAACTTAACCAAGTTACTGTAACATTATCATTAAATGATGTTGGAAGACAGAATTACAGGTATGTGGCTCATATGTAATGATAATGAGATGTTACTAAGAGTTAGATATTTTTTGCTTTTCAGGCCAATATATTGTCAGTTTTAATTTATTTAAAATATTGTAAACTCATACAAGTTGAAGTACAGATTGAAAACAGACATTAAATATTCACATTAAGCAGATATGCAAAGACTAAAGACAATCTCTAACAAACCACATAAAAAGGTCATCAATTAAACATCATTTATTTAAGTGGTTGCTGAATACTATTCCACTCAGACTGGGTTCATAAAGTGAAATAATCAAAATAATAAAGTAGATGGTCAGAACGAATCTCCACCAGCAGTAGCAAATATTTTCAAAAGAAAACAAAGTTTCTAGCAGACCGATTTCTAGGATGAATCACAAGGGAAATTAATTCTACAACATGTAAACTGTTTTATGTCTCCTCAGTAAACTGTCTTCTAACATTGTCTCTTTTCCTGCCTGCTTGTAATATTTGGAACTGTCACCATGTGAAATCAGTCAGACTTTCCTTTGCTCAGATCATGAAAAGATGGATTATTTTTCTTGTTCAACACAGCCATACTGCTTATTACACATATAAAATGCAATATGTTGCTTACAGCCTAATTGGATATTAGATCCATTCATGAAACCTGGTCAGGTCACTACCTAATACCAAACCACAAGTCTCTGGGCCATGACCAACTCACCCCTTATGTTTTCATATACCCTGCATGTTAATTTTGTGTGTAATACTTCTGACAAGAGTAATGCCTATACCAACATCAAATATTTTATTGTATCAAATACGTAGTTTCAGATAAATGTAAAGCCAAAAATACAATGTAAAGATAGAAATGTATGGACAGGATATAAATTTCTTTGTTTCTTTTCCTTGTTTGTGTGAGTGAATGTTGTAAAATGCCTGTCTATATGGACTTCTCACAATTCACTGCCGATTCAGTTGAAACAACATATAAGTCAAACTATCTTCCAACCCCTCCCAATCTTCTAGCAGTAGAACTTCACATGTCTCAGTATCTGCATTTTATGTAAATGCATGTCAGATGTCTGACTATGTTCCCATGTCATTTAGAAAACTCTGATAACCATACCGGAAATATAATTGAAAAGATAACAGAAAATCTTATAATGAGAAAGCAGTCCAGTAACAGTGATATTCTTTACTAAAATAGAGCAAGTCATGATGGCCCAAGTTGGCAAAGTAAACAAAACTTAACCTTATGCAACTCAGTGATATTGTGAGTACATCAGTAACACTGATCCCACTAACCACATGGTCTTAGATACCCTTCTAATCACCAAAACAAAGATGGCTAATTTATTTAAATGAAAATCTGATATAATTACATCACTGAGGACCATTTGACATTGCTGCAGCAGAAAACTGATAAAACAAACACCATAAATTCCTTAATGGCAATCATGCAAACCTACCCATGATTTGCCTTTCACACTTTTTGCTCATTTTGGAAGGGTTAAAATGAAAGGAACCCTCTTTCTCCTTGGACATTCTATTCTAGGGGCAGAAGCTCAATGCTTATGAAAACAGACCAGGTCTTATAATAGATGCAAAAATAGTGAAACAAATGTAAAGTGAGACTTTACAATGGACCACAACATAGCCTAGATGGGACACAATTATTAAGTCATAAGGTCATGATGGATTCTTGGAAAAATATCAACTAATGCCTACTTATGCTACCATTTTCAAATTTTATCTGCTATTCAGGATATAATTCTTCAAAAGTTCTAAGCTCATCCATCCTGCTCACAGTTTACATCATCACTCCCTAGACTTTATGTGCAAAACCTCACAAATAAATGACAAGTAAAATAAATACAAAATGGAAAGAAAACATTAATCATTTCATTTTTGTTCCCTGACATGCTATCTATAAGAATTATGAAACTGAATGCACACTCAGATTATCACAAAATAATGTCTTGTATGAAACAAATACTATACACTCATGCAACCACTGCTGACAAGTATTAAAAAATGGTGGTGGGAGTATGAGTATACACATATACATATACATATGTATATATACATATACATATATACATATATACATGTACATATATATATATATATATATATATATATATATATATATATATACATATACATTCATATAAATACATATATGTTCATATATATACACATACATTCATATATAAACACATACATTCATATATATACACATACATTCATATATATACACATACATTCATAAATATACATATACATACATATATATACATGCATATACATGCATACATATGCATATATATTCATCTATATATACATATATAGACACATGAATATATATACATATGTATACACATCCATATATAAGCATATATATACACATGCATATATATACACAGGCATATATATACATATATATACACATATATATATACATACACATACACATATACACCTATATACATATATAAACATGTATACATCTATATACACATGTACATACATGTACACATATATTAATATTTATATGTTTAGACAAACATATATCAACATTTACATGTATAGACACTCACATATATTAATATTTACTACATGTATAGACACACACATATATCAACATTTACATGTATAGACACATACATACATCCACATACACATATATACACATACATGTGTATATGCATCTACATACATATATGCATACATACATGTGTATATGCATTCCAATACTATGCATCTACATACATGTGTATATGCATCTACATACATGTGTATATGCATCTACATACATGTGTATATGCATATGTGTATATGCACATACATGTGTATATGCATCTACATACATATGCATCTACATACATATGCATCTACATACATGTGTATATGCATCTACATACATATGTATATACATTTCATACATATACATATACTACATTATACATATATTACATATATGTGCATATACATTACATATACATACATGTGCATATACTTACATATATTCATACATGTGCATATACTTACATATATTCATACATGTGTACATATATTCATACATGTGCATATACTTACATATATTTCATACATGTGCATATACTTACATATATTCATACATGTGCATATACTTACATATATTCATACATGTGCATATACTTACATATACATGTGCATACTTACATATAATACATGTGCATATACTTCATACATGTGCATATACTTACATATATTATACATGTGCATATACATATATTCATACATGTGCATATACTTACATATACATACATGCATATACTTCATATATTCATACATGTGCATATACTTACATATATTCATACATGTGCATATACTTACATATATTCATACATGTGATATACACATACTATATTCATATTGTGCATACTTACATATATTCATACATGTGCATATACTTATACACATATACTTACATATATTCATACATGTGCATTATACATTGCATATTACATATATTCATACATGTGCATATACTTACATATATTCATACATGTGCATATACTTACATATATTCATACATGTGCATATACTTACATATATTATACATGTGCACATATACATATATTCATACATGTGCATATACTATATTTACATATACTTACATATTCATACATGTGCATATACTTACATATATTCATACATGTGCATATACTTACATATATTCATACATGTGCATATACTTACATATATTCATACATGTGCATATACTTACATATATTCATACATGTGCATATACTTACATATATTCATATACATGCGTGTGCATATACTTACATATATCATACATGTGCTTCATACATGTGCATGTGCATATACTTACATATATTCATACATGTGCACATATACTTACATATATTCATACATGTGCATATACTTACATATATTCATACATGTGCATACACATATATTCATACATGTGCATATACTTTACATATATTCATACATGTGCATATACTTACATATATTCATACATGTGCATATACTTACATATATTCATACATGTGCATATACTTACATATATTCATACATGTGTACTATACATGTTACATATATTCATACATGTGCATATACTTACATATATTCATACATGTACTTACATATATTCATACATGATATATTCATGTGCATATACTTACATATATTCATACATGTGCATATACTTACATATATTCATACATGTGCATATACTTACATATATTCATACATGTGCATATACTTACATATATTCATACATGTGCATATACTTACATATATTCATACATGTGCAATATACTTACATATATTCATACATGTGCATATACTTACATATATTCATACATGTGCATATACTTACATATATTCATACATATACTTACATATATTCATACATGTGCATATACTTACATATACATACATGTGCATATACTTACATATATTCATACATGTGCTTACATATATTATACATGTGCATATACTTACATATATTCATACATGTGCATACTGTGCATATATTCATACATGTGCATATACTTACATATATTCATACATGTGCATATACTTACACTTCATACATGTCATATATAATATATTCATACAGTACATGTGGCATGCATATATTATTCATATGTGCATATATTACATATATCATACATGTGCATATACTTACATATATTACATGTGCATATATTACATATATTCATACATGTGCATATACTTACATATATTCATACATGTGTTACATATATTGTGCATATACTTACATATAATACATGTGCATATATACCATACAGTGCATATACTTACATATATTCATACATGTGCATATACTTACATATATTCATACATGTGCATATACTTACATATACATATGTGCATATACCATATACATACCATATACTACATACATACATACCATACATACATATATATATATATAAATATATAATATATATATAATATATATATATATATATATATATATATATATATATATATATTACATATACTTCAAACATATACATACACATATATATACATTACATATACATATACATATATATACATATACATATACATATACATATATATTATACCATATATAACATATACATATATATATATATATATACATATATATATATACATACATATATCATATATATATATATATACACATATATACATATATATATAACTATACATATATATATACCATATATATACATATACATATATATATACATATACATATATATAAATATACATATATATACATATACATATATATATATATACATATATACATCATATATATACTACATATATATATAACATATATATACATATATATATATACTATACATATATTATACTATATATATATATATATATATATACATACACACACATGTGCATATACATATACACATTCATACATATATATACATACATATACATTCATCCATATACATACATATAAATATTCATATATATACATACATATACATATCTATCTATACATATACATATATTCACACATACATTTAAACAAACAAATGCACCACAACTGAGTCCAATACATAAGCCATGAGTAACTCTGATAGGCAGGATGGATGTAATGAATATTTAAGAAATGACAAATGCTTTAAAAGGCAATTTGAAGTCGACAGATGCATCAATTATAACGGGTTGATCAAGAAAGCAAACGCAGAAGCCTTTCAAAGAATATTTGGAGAACAGTTTCCCTCTCCCAGACCCAAGTAGCATCAACACGGAAGGCGCTACTACAAACGTGCCTTAATCAAATAACTAAGGTGTGAAAAGGACTACATGTATGGTAAGAGGGCCATTCGGAAGAATCAAAACAGTTAGGCCAGGTTTCGAATATCTATCCATATAAAGAATTATTCTTGCTAACATCAGTTCCTGCGTAATGAAATTAAGTACCGCAACAAGCGTATGCACTAACCACCAGCTGCCAACTTATTCGTTCTCATAGGGAGCGCCGAAATTCGATAAAACCGTCACCGAAACGACTTGCATTTTCTTGTTCTGAAACTGCGAATGTGTCCATATTGTACATTTCTATAGAGCTCAAATTCAAACAGGGCCAAATTTTGAAATGAAAATCTAAACCACTTCCTAGAGAGTAAGCTCTCGCAAAATATCCGCTTCCATCACTCTCCAGAACTGCCTACCTCCTGAAAACTACAAAGATCCTGGCAACTGCCAACACGGGACTTGGATCTAAGACTTACTATACATTAGTAGACTGTATTTGAAGGATATTGCCATCTAAATAGTTTTACCACACAAAATCTACATTCGTACCATATGGCTGATGCCTTCTCTGAATCAGCACGCAACAAGATCTTGTTGAATATATTAGAGCAATGCACGTACAAGTACGCGAGATAATTAAGTAAAGACTAGGGTGATGCGGAGAAGTGCTTCGCTAGGTCTAGATAGATACTAGCGGACTCATCATTTATAATACACTGTCAAAGAAAAAGGAAAAAAAAAAACATTTACGGTACGAAGAATAAAGTATATACATATACAGATTATGAAACCGAAGCTTCCGGGTTGGCAATAAGTGATACTGAGGGTAGTGTTTCAAACCATGTTGAGGGAGCTGACTGCGAACCGTGAACCATCATACACACCCTCAGTCACTTTGTAAATAAGTGTTCTTTGGCTGAAGAGTTTCGTGAATAAAATGAATAAGAAACCCTCTGCTATATCCCTGATATTAGGCAAAAAAAAAAGTCTGTAACGGTAAAAATTAAGGAATTTTTACCCGTCAAGACTCATGGCGAAAAATAAGTATACCGATATGCGACTGCTTCGTCTAGTTTCCTATTACATTAATTGATCTGTCCAATACATAAGGTCATGCGAACTTTAGTATGAACCATTCAAATTTTATAATTTTCAACAAAAAAGAAAAAAAAGGCTCTACCAATGAAAAACAATGAAATTTCGTTCAAATTAACGTAATTTATTTACCTTAAAAATGGCTCCATTCATTTTTACGTACACGTACACGTACCCGTGTACACACACACACACACACACACACACACACACACACACACACACACACACACACACACACACACACACACACACACACACACACACACACTGAATAATTCCATGCACAAGCATGACACGGAAAATCATTCTGGGAATCCCCAATATTTGTTGAAGATAATACATTCAAAATGCACAGATACCAAAATAACATACTGAAAGACCAATAAAATCCTTTTTTTAGATCCCGCCAGACTGTGAAAGTGACAACAGACTGCCTTTAGGAATGACAACTCCTACAATCACCAAAAACAGTTATCAATAACTCTTGCTTTCCTAGGCCTGCAACACATTTAGGGCGTCTTCTGTAGCGTTCTTAACTCTTAATACCGTATTTAGATTAATTGTAATCCACCGTGTCCGTACCGAAGACGACAATCTCCGCTGCCAGACGGCGCGACAATAATGTTCAATAAAAATGTCGTACTCCTTATTCGATCACCACCGTTATTATGTAAACATGGAGAGAAGAGAAATGTCGCGCGTGAAATTAGCTCTTTTGGGAGATTTTATTTTTTTATCTTTCTTTTTGTAATGGCATGTTTTTGGTAATTATATTTACGAACCTATCTTAGACATCCCTTAGATTTCAAAATATCTATTATTTTTAATGTGTACTCTTACTAATGTTTTCATAATGTTAATTATGTTTTTTTTTTAACTCTGCACTGCTTTGCCCCCTCATTGTTTAAAGAGTTCTGTAAATAATATAAATTTCTCAGTTGCTTTTGAAGACCACCCTTCCCTTCTCTTCATCCTAGATGAACCAACATGATTGAAGACAAGGCATTAAAAACTTATTCATATCATTAATCAATTCTTATTGCCTCCTTATGTTTTCAAAATTGAAAACTAAGATACTGCAGCATC
>NW_020871141.1:176518-181518 GCF_003789085.1 Penaeus vannamei
AGAGATGATGAGAAAAGCAAAAAGATGCCTTCATCTAAATGTAAGTAGGGGCTTCTGAGCTTGATTCCGCGGACGGACTTCATACCCGTGAGCTGATGGCTCCCTCGCAGCTTTTGATATTTCGTCCCAAAGGAAGAGTCAAAGCCACGTCGTCTGACCCAGTTTCGATGGCTATTTTCGTAAGCCTGGCGGTAATGATGAGGTTTCTGCTTTTAATTTGTCTTCAAATGTTTTCATTATAATGAAATATACTTTTATTTGTCAAGGACATACATATACTGTATATTTACTTGGTAACATGGCTTTCTCGTTCAAAATGTAGAGGTTATATATATATATATATATTATATATATATATATATATATATATTATATATATATATATATATATATATATATTGCGATAAACAGTAGGTCTTCTATAAGGATGGCTATAAAGATAATTTGAATTTGTATTATTTATAAGGCCTTGCATACGGACAAAGATACAAACACATACACAAATGCAAATGGAAGTGGATATTGTCTTTTTTTCTGTATTTTTTTCCAAAATGTTTCATACGACTGGTTGAGATGTTTTTTTTTCTTAAACCAAGTGGTATTTTCTATTCTTCTGTGCATGTATTCTGTTAGCTCTCTGACTTTTTTCTTTGTCTCACTATGCTTTATGATCATTAATCTGATAATCAAACAACAAAAAGTCAGCAAAACAAAAGCAAGAATTAATTTTGGAAGAATTATCCTACCATTGTATTCGGACTTGCAAGGAATAATCAATTTACTTCATACACCTCTTGTTGACTCCACAGAAGAGCTGCAGATAGCATGCACAGCTGTCTATTCCAACACCAGCCACCTAAGAAAATTGTTCTCCTGCTACAACCTTACATCGCCCTATGAACATGAAGATGAAGATTTGAACTGAAGTAGGAGTCAAACAGCAGACACAACATAAAACAAACCCTAAATAAAATAAACGCTCAGTCTTCCCACAGATGGTGTCCCAGAACCAATGCTGAAGCTTAATGACACTGATGATGGTACGGTTAATGAATCTTAATGAAAAAGAGATGTCAGCTTGCGAGTGTTAAATGATAGTGCAGCAGGATCTTTTTGTGATTTTTTTATTCTAATGTCACAAAGTCTTACTGCAAGAGTAAGGTTTCCAAGACATTTGCAACCTATAACAATGGGAAGAACCCAGAGAAATTCAAAGGTATTTGAATAGCTTCCTGAGTTTTCAAAAGAGTATTCTAAATTTCCAGATATCCGATCATTTAGAAATTACAACAAATGTTACACAGGAGGAGGAGGAGAAGGTAGAGCATTCCCTGCTCGCATTCTTTATTTGGAAGGAAGGAAGGAAGGGAGGGACGAAGGGAGAGAGGGAGGCAGGGAGTGGGAAAAAAAGAGAGGGACAGAGAAAGAGGGGAGGGAAGGAAGGGGGACAGAAAATAACACGGTGTGGAGAATGCAATGGTTTTTCCCATGAGCTTTACACCTTGTCGATTCCCTTCCGCATTAAGAAACTGCCTCCAACGCTAGAGGTTTAGTTTATTTTTTTAAAGGACCCTGTGCAGATTTTTGTTTTTTAATGTGAATGTTATCGAATAATTCCCTGGTCCTTTGCACAAACACATGGATAAGAAAATCACAAGGGACATTATTCCTACACGGCATTTCTAAACATGTGACTCAATTACCCGGGGGTCACAAGGAGCAACGTCTCTAGTAATAATATATATTCTATACTACGGCGTGACTCTATAATAGTAAGGAAAGATAGAAGCAAATGTAAAGGACATTTCGAAGCGATGGTAATTATCCACCCTCATTTGAGCACGTTTCATTTGTTATATATGGGTTTTCTCACTACCCCACCATGCCCTTACTCAAAACATGAGGAAAACTGCCGACTGGCATGAGAAATTTGTAGTTCTCAGGATATTGCGAACGTCAAACCCTTAACAGTTTGCGAAAAGCACTTACTTTGCAGTTTTGTGCTATGAAAGTAAGATATCCATGTTCCTTTATTCACATCTTACAATTTTCATGGACTAATTCGAGCGTTCCTCATTCCATGGTTTTGATCAAACTGATTCCGACATCCAAAGACTAGCGGGCGTTCAACGGGATACAAGACTTCAGGAGATACACGTGTAGATTCTTTCAGTAAAGGAATGACCTATTCAACCATGCTTCCCAACTATATACCTAAAGTTATTGCCTAATTGACCTTGTAATTGTTATATTACATCCTATTATGTTATATATCTAACAATAATGAATAGTTATAAAAAAATCTGGATGGCTAATTCTTCGAAAAAAATGAGAGAGGGTCCAGCGCCACATTAATTTTTGTTTGTTTCTTTACGTAAATGATATGACCCGTTGCAGTGTCTAGCGCAGTAGCAGGCTGGTTCCACGAAAAGGACTGAGGAATAGACATGCCGTTTCGTACATGTCTTTCATTATAGCTGATAGATGCGGCTGTGTACATCATAATGTTATTGCAATTAACTAAGGGAAAAGGTCTATCAAGCATCGCCCTTTGCAGAACCGAAATCTAGAATCTTGAAGGTGAGCGCGATTAACAATATCAAAAATCCTTACTGCACACATAGCTGAGGTTCAATGTATAACTAATGTAACCGATGTGTGGTTAGAGCCCAACAAGAAAAGAAAGGAATAAAGAAAAAAATGAGCCCACGTGATTGGTAGGGGGTTTTAAAATACTCGCACACCGGCCAAAAATATAGAGTGAGGATAACAGCGCTGCCCTGATTAACACCGTAGGGTAGACAGAAGTGTGGCAATGAAGGTCACTGACCAACTGTATTAGTATGCATTATAGATCCAGTCCGCATTAGTTTCCACTGTGCGGCACGACGTCGGACTACACTATAAGAGCAACAACTATTTTTCATACTATAATTCAGTTTCATTTCGCGATTAAGAGTATAGTAGACTCTAGGCAGTGTACTTTATGCACATACTGAGATATTCAATAGATTTGCCGCTTAACAATGGCAAAAATGGGATACAGAGAGAGGTCAAGAACTGTGAGGTAAGCCGCAAGACTTCGAATGGATTATACTATTGCAGCGGGTGCAACTTATTAGACGTTTAAATTCAAGTTAGGACTAACTACTGTAAGAAACAAACTAGGCGTTTTGAAAACAAAGAATGAAATGGAAAAGCTCCCGAGGAGGCAGAGAGGGTGGGTGCTTACGTTTGGCAATAGCTATTTACCGAGACATGATATACGTGAAATATGAAGGGGATATTAGAAAGGGATTGGAAGAAGTCAAAATTGCAGCAGCAAACTACATTAATTGGGTCATCAAGGTTAGCTATGCAGGAATAAGGAATGTAGAACTAGAGATGAATGCGAACAATGAAAAAGGACGTGTATTTCACAATGAGAAGAAGCTTTTGTTACTTAAGTGCTACTACTGTCATTGTTTTTCTCCGTATGCTCGCCTATGTGTGACGCGCTGGGACGAAGCAGTGCAGGACCTGCGCATGTAGAATCGGTGATATATAAGACGTGTCTTTGTGGGAAAGGAGTTTCAGAATATTCTGCTGTAAAGTGATACAGGAGGTGTGTAGTTGACCGGTGAGCTATAGATGGAGGTCTAAAATCATTGGTGTGCAGGAAGACGAGCGTACAAAGCTTTTACGGTATTTTAAGAAGAATTTTTTTCGAAGAACTACAAGAACACGTTGTTTATTCTAATCTGACGTATGTTCGGGTAAACAAATTGGAGTAGCAAAAAATATCTAAGGTGGATGAGTGAGTGCTATCCGTGATCGTAATTTCCCGAGTGAATGCTTTACAGAGAAATTAAGCATAAAGAATCCTACTGTGATACGGGTAGGACTGACAGGACAGGAGACAAAAAAGCTTTCGCGCACTCGCCTTTCGAAGCAAAGAATATAAACAGGGGGGAGCATGGGCAACCGCATTAAGTTGTCGTGTCTGTAGCGCTGTAGTGTGTATATCGGCAATTTTGCAGAAGTCAAAACAGACGGAATGAGAAGAGAGAAAGAGAGAGAGAGAGAGGGGAGAAGGAGGAGAGAAGGAGGGAAAGAAAGATGAGGAAGAAGAGGGAAGAGAGGAACATAGAGAAGATGAAGAGAGAGGAGGAAGGGAAGGGGAGAGAGAGAAGAGGAGAGAGGGAAGAAAGAGAGAACGGAGAGAGAGAGAGACGTTAGAGGTTAGACAAAGAGGGCGATTTAAGAGGGGGCACGAGGAACGAAGGGAGCGAGAGGAGAGAGAGCGAGAGATTGAGAGACGGGAGAGGAGGGGAGGAGAGAGCAGGAGGGATGAAGAGAAGGGAAGAGAGAGAAAGACAAACGGGGAGGAGAAGGAAAGTTGATAGAAGCACAGTCAAAGGGAACGAGGCCGCACAGAGAGAGAAGAAAATCCACAATGATGCAAAATCTTTATTAATTATATTCACATCATGTTATGGGGCGGATGAGGTAAGGAAAAAAAAGAGCCTAGGAACGGGTCAGGGGGAAAGAAGTTCGGACATCCCTTGCGAGTAGATAGTGTGTGATGAGTTATATTAATGATGTGTTGTAACGTAGTGGTGTAACTGGTGTTGTGTAACTGTGTGTGTGTGTGGTGATAGATGTGTGTGTGTGTGTGTTGTGTGGTGTGCTGTGTAGATTGTATGTGTTAGTGTGATCTGGAAGGTGTTTATGGGTGTGTGAGGTGTATGATTAATTCTATATAGGTTTGCGTCTGTAGCTAGTGCGACCGCTCGTATGTGTGTTGCGTATGTTCTATCTACTGGTCGCCGCCAGTGCGGGATGCGTAGATCTGCTGCTCAATCTTAATCATGATCCATGTATGAGGATCGGTAGTTACTATACTATCTTTGATCGTAAGGGTGTCATTTATACCATAGTAATTCTAGATCTATCGTGTGAGTCTATATATATACTTGAAAACGAGCGTGTAGAACTTTACCCTCGTACTGTGGTCTCGC
>NW_020871141.1:189018-191518 GCF_003789085.1 Penaeus vannamei
CACATACATTTAAGCACCAACAAATATAAGTGCGTCGCGCTGTGCAGTGCATACGGATAAGTACATATGCATAACAGGATCCAGAAGATTCACTGTCAAACAGTAAAATGCTAGACAATATTTTTTTAACAAAACCTTTAACTTGTTTTTCTAGCTTGCTGTTTGCCTTTAGTATATCCAGAACTCCCATGCAGTCCCCGCGGAGACACGGTTACGGAAAATCTTCCTCTGTGAGAGAGCAGAGATCAGAATACACTCGACTTGTTCTACTACCTTAATACAACTCCACCCGGCCCATAAAGACTTCCTGTGATTCACGTTCTCCCGCCCCTCTGCGCTGGCCATGGTGTGTTCTGAGTTCCGGGTTTATCACTGCAGAGACGAACGCATCAGGGTGGCTGATGAGATTTTGAAAGATTAGGGGCCAATAACACTGAATTTCGGCTAATGTAGTGGAGTGTATAGTACTGAATACATATAATATCAATATCATTTTTCTGTTTGGCAGCGATCGTGTTTCACAAAGGAGACACTAATTGTCATCATGTGACCTTCTTGAAAACATTTATTTTCATTAAAGCATTCTACGATAATACAGCCCAATATTAATTTCACAATGCTGCAAAATATCATAAAACCAAAGGGCATGTATGAGTGACACCCATGTAGAAACCGTTTTCCTAAACAATGAATGCAAGTAATTGTAACACACTTATGGTTGGATGACCTGCTTCAAAATGGCCGGAAACCTACACTCCTACCTCACAAACATTGTCATTTTCTGCGTTTCCATACGAACTCGCTTTTTATATCACATTAAAATAGAACAATAAAATTGTCATCATCTTCCTAATCAAGAAGACTGCAAGGTAAACACTTAACCCTGAAAGTAACAACTTAATTCCTTCTTTCTTCGGCATGTTCCGTCAAGCTAATTTGCTGGTCGTCAATAAAATCAAAGCCAAGATGACAGGATACAGGGAAGTAACCGTATTGTATTCGATGCAATGCGACGCAACATTTCAACTTCGACAGCTCTCACCTTACGTTTAATGCTCGATATCATTCCGTAAGAATTTTGAAAAATAACCCTCCGAAAACGTTCGAATTACGATTCCCAAATCACCTAATCATTTGCAAATAAAGTAAGTGGCAAAACAGCAACACAAACAGCTAAAAAATCGTGAAAATTATAAGGATGCTAAACATACCCTTTGTATTTCAAAACAAATCTTATAAAAAGCAAAGGTCATTCTAATACTGCACATTGTAATAACCTTTTTTATAGTGCAGGCTTTAAAAACAGCAACGGAAAAAGGGATCCAGACAAGTTATAAAAGCATCCTAAAAAAAATGTAGGAACAAAGGAAGGATGAAATTACAATAGAAAATGTAGGCCTATACGGAAGATTGAAAAAGCTCAGCAATTTATTCCGAGTAAATGCTGAAATCTGAAAAGAAAGAAAGAAAGAAAAATAAAAAAACACAAACGATCAACATCCGCGCATTTCTGTTTCTATTTCTCTTTGCCCTAACGTATTCATCTGCTCCAGAGCTTCCAACACTTGATATGAACACAACAAAACTTTTAAACTCACTCAACGATTCGACCTTTCATCATTGAGGGGTTTCAATCGAAACGTGGGAGTGTGCGCGCAAAACTATTAAATTGTCGCTGCCAATACATGACGAGTAAGTGGCGGCGCGAGAAGCCAAGATATTCCGATACAGCCCTTTTGCATTCAGTTTCGTTTTTTTTTTTTTGCATTCAACTACGCAATGCCTGAACAAGACTTCAAAGCATCTGACATATCGGCATGCACAAATAGGAAAATTGTGACGAAGTTCTCTCCAAATATCCGGCAAGGTTTCCAATAATGGCCGGCCGGGGTTTCCGAGAAGCGAGTTTCACAACATCATCTAGCCTTCCATGCACTGCGCGTCCGAAGGCAAATGACGCCATCTCCAAAATCTTTCTTCATGCGACATAATGTACAGGATCTATTTGAGTCTGTCTGTATTTAGGTTTAAACCATACACTCACATGTTAACAGTTGTTCTTCTACATGAACCCTATGGGCATTGCATATTCGTGTGTGTGTGTGTGTGTGTGTGTGTGTGTGTGTGTGTGTGTGTGTGTGTGTGTGTGTGTGTGTGTGTGTGTGTGTGTGTGTCCATATATATTCATCTATATTTATACATACATTTACATATATTATATATAAATATATAATATATATATATATACATATTATATATCTACATCTATGCATAGTTATATATATTTCTATATTATATATATATATATATATATATATATATATATATATATATATATATATATATATATATATATATATATAGACGTGTGTGTGTGTGTACGCGCGCATGAGGCTATCCACTTTCGAACGGTAAGTCATCTTACTCTTCCGTAAGTCTACGAAATATACCTGTCGAGAAACCTCGTCCGACGCTGCCTTGTTGGCAGGAATGTGTGATG
>NW_020871141.1:196518-199018 GCF_003789085.1 Penaeus vannamei
ATACTTAAGCAGGACAAAGCAACAATTCTAATAAACATACACGAAAGTACATAAAGAAGGGACTCGTTTCATAAAGAGGAAAAAAATGGAGAAGGCGCCCTCTAGAATGAAGAAAATGGCCCTAGCTTCTATCTTTCTCTTGTCGGTAATTTGTGACATTTTCATTCCTAGAGATAATCAACCGTTATAGGACTGCTGTGCAGTGCAGTGGTGATCGTGCTGGTCTTGCTGACCTGCGTTCGATCCTGCGCGCTACCAGTGAATGGTAACCCCGGCCATTCCTTGCACACAGGGGGAGATTTAGAAGGCAAAATAAAACAGGCAGTATGTCAGCAAATAATATCCACAAAAACAAATGGAATTGAAATTGAATAAAAAAAAATCAATCATTGAAGAAAATTGTTTTACATCGGATTTGGAGGACAAGAACGTGCTTTCACGAATAAATCAGCCTGCAGATTAATGTCCATCGGTATGTACATCGGTAGATATTCTGTAACAGCGAGAGTAACATCGACACCAGCACTGTTCTATGATTTGCTATACTTTTAATGTTTAAGGATTCCTTTCTTGGTAACGTTATCAGTAACGCAAAGACTAAGCAAAATACTACTCAGTTCACTACTTCAAATAAACCGAATTTAGCTACGTTCATTCACTTTTTTCTTTCCTTAGTACGAGTTTAAAAACCTACAAATGCCAGATTGAAAAAACAATGTTAAGCCAATCTGGGAGGTAAACGTGTCCTTGCTAACATCCAGAATAAAATACCATTACCAGTATCTTCTAAAAAAGGGTTTCAGCACGAATGTTAATCTACGTAGCTGCCCTTGCAAGTGACTAATAATAAACTGAAAAGCCAGAAAATGTGCAAGCGAGGTTTCCTGTCCGGGCGATCGAGCGGAGGCTGGCTTGTGCTCAGCGTTACTCGAGAGATCATACACAAACCAGGAAAATGGAGGCGGCTGGGCTGCGGTTGGCCGTCGCTGGCTGGCGGCGTCGGCTGTGGTGAAATCTAACATTGCTTCTGCGCATTAAGGACTATGCTGTTATTCTTGGTGTGGTTCCGAATGTATATTGTTCTTTAGTATATTTGACACCTTCATAAATGACAATCGAAATCTGATCATCAATAGGGAGAGACAATCATTACTACTGACGCAATCGTGCCTATTCTAAAGTCAACACAGTTTCAAAGATGTGTTGCGTGTTTTCGTATCCATGAAGTATTTTTTTTCTAATACGAAAATTTACACACCAGGTCGTATAAGAAGCTTCTCTTCCTTCGACGTCTAATTACCGTGGCTTCTGGAAATAGCATATATATCGATGAATATTTCGTTTACTGTTTATTTCTTTTCCATTATGCAATGCATGGAGATTCTCTTGATTGGCGTGGTAATGGGATACCTTCTACTCGTGGTTTGCGATGTGGGAAAATATAAATAGCAAAAGTAAGTACAGTATACATTCATTTCGATTCAAGCTCTACATATATGTTAAAGGAATCTTATTTTTGTTTACAACATAATGCCTTGTTTTTAATGGTATTTTAAAAGTGCAATTTCGTAAGCCAACAGAAAATGGATATGTACATGGGATTTATTGGCAAGATAAACTGGAGAGAGGAAGCCTTTCCGGTGTTAGGAGACTGATGGAAGATTTTGGGTGAAAGTGCTATTCTCCACGTTCGTCACTGTTCTTATGTCGTGAGGTAAGCTTGCATGTTGCAAGTAACATTTGAGATTTCTGATGTGGAGAATTAGATCAGCTGGCCACCCGGCGGAAATCAATCATATAATGTAGGGAGATTTCACTTTCTAGTAAAAGGATGTTAAATTTTTCACTCCTTTCTAAAGTTTCTCTGAAGGACTTAATGAAAAACATACCTCGTTTTAACGTATATTCAAATAAACAATAGTGTAAATACATGCGTTCGGTTACAAACGCAGTGATATGTAGCAACATCATAAAATAATAAAGGAGAAAAATCCATGGCAACAAAAGTCCACCTGCGAGTCTGCACTCCGACTGTCGCAACAGTGCAACGACCTCCTCACCCTCCAAGTGCGCGCTCGGCTCCCAACGTCAGAGCTTGATAGTCTCTTCCTGAACTTCGCGAAACCTTTCCCCGCAAATTATTAGCCAGCAAGTCCCTTGGCGGCATAAACAAAAGACGGCGAATCACATGAAATTCGATCAGACTTTAGCTATTTAAAAAGTTCCAGCACCCCAAGCATAATGATACCGCAGACAAACAAGAACGCGTGAGAGCGTCGCTAGGGCCCGCCACGCTTGGATGCCCGAGCACAACTTTCACAACTGAAGTACTGTACATACACGGAGGAAAAACGTCATCGCGTGTTCGGTCATAATACTCGAGCAACGTACAAGGAGACGACAAATTTTCCATTCATATGTAAATAAAGGTGTGTATTGGCAATCCACAAACAGGAATAAAGTACGGTCTTCACAAAGAGCACCCAACACAAGGCCGGGG
>NW_020871141.1:211518-218739 GCF_003789085.1 Penaeus vannamei
GGAGGGAGGGAGGGAGGGAGTGGGGAGGAGTGAGGAGTGAGTGAGAGAGAATATGTGCATCATTCTATAAATACTCAGGAAAACCCGATAAATGGTTATGAAAACGTGATTGCATTGTCCATCTACAGGCATAGAGACCGGCAAATGCAAGCTTCATACGCAATACTTTTTAGAACAGGAAAAATGATGCAAGAAGGTCAAGCATTTTTTTCGAGTGAAGGCGAGATTTTACGGAACCGCTCCGTTGTCCTGGTTAATTCTGCCTTAATTCGTTTCTCTGGATTTGTTAAACCCAAGAGGTCAAGTGACTTAAAAAATCGTATACAAACAGCAACAAATTCACCAAAGTAAACGACTAACATTTTGACTGCGCTAGGATTTAGCACAGACATAAAATATTGATGTATATATGAATATGCTCACATACATATCTAAACACACATGCACGCAGGCAAACACACACACACAAACGAATCGCAAGACACACTGCCGAGAAACGCAACGCCCATACAGAAAGAAGGATGTTCGCTAGTCCTGAAGCGAAGAAGGCTGGAAGGTAGGCGGAGGTCTCTCGAGCGGGGCCTGCAGGTGGTGGTGGCTGTGTCCATGACGCCAGATCGATGGATGACTCACTTCCTTGCCAACATCCCCTCCCCTCCCAGCCTTCTCCCCCCACCTGGACAGCTTCTGGTACTCTCCACATACTGGAAGGCGGCGCTCTCCCTCTACTGCGCACTGCATCGCCAATGCTTACGTCGCAAAATATGCTGTGCTCACGCTAAGAGAACCGAATAGAAGGCTTCGAACTCCACACTGGGATCGCCATCAAATGACCCGATCTGTAATCAACTTGCCAAGCAGGTATTACATAAACATCAACCCACAACGAGCCTTCTAATTATCGCCTTCGCCAGCCTTATACGCAACGCACATTGCACTGCTGATATCGTCTATCATTATTCTTACATCACAATTACGTTCAATCTCTCATGTTGTAATGTCTGACAACCAATATCCGAGAAATATATCACCCATTTCTAATTGCATGACAGAACCCTCGTCCTATGAACAAACATATGCAGCTCCTCAAACGGCTAAATGCTGTGTTCGGTCACTACGCAACCAATGTTTTGTTTGGCTTCTTTCTGAGCGCACAAACAAAAAAAGCAATTCAACTAAATATTTCTCAAACAACATAAATATATATAATATATATATATATATATATATATATATATATATATATAATATATCAAATGTCTGTTTAACCAAATATGGCATGAACTGATAATTGACATTTGTAAAACTTACGCGTAGGTTACACTTGGGAAACAACGTTCCTTTGTTAATAGTCAGTTCACAACATCAAAAAGTGAACATGATACATCAGTACAAATAATGAGCTACAATCCATCCGTAGACCTACCTGGTAGCACGGCCGCCGTAGACGGTAATACAGGCCGCATATTCCACATTCCACTGCCGTCACTTCCCAAAGGTGATCACGTTCCCACTATGCCCACACTCACAGTATTATCAACTCTACTTTGCTTAATTTAAGCACTACACTGTAACACTATCGTAGATATAATCACTAGGGTATGGACAGCACTGCACTTATAAGTATAGCCATTGATTCATACCAACTTGGATATAACCTCATATCATTTACAAATAGGGAGAATATTACCACTGATCACTGCACGGTTGATCTACGTGCTCGTGGCCAAAACAAGCCTCACTTAGCACCATCACTGAGCACCTGGCACCACTACACACTATCACACTACACAGTGAGATGATCATCTGCCACAATAAAGAGCAAGCAGCAGACTCCATACTTCCATCCAGGCGTCGGTAGTCGAGAAGTGTCGATATAAGGTTAATCCTATACTTGCTGTACATCCCAGGACCGGCGCTTAATTCCATGGCAGGTATCCCGATATAATCCTCCTCTGGGTTGCTTCCGTTGGGAAAAATAGGATGAAAAATAGCACAGGCACACCACTATATACATGGGTCCACCACCTTTCGAATGCCACTTTCGACACTGAATATTACACAGGGACTGACGTATAATCTCGCGAAAAGGCTTGACACTTCACTATTAACCACTAACACACTACTTTGCGGAGACATCATCACTGCAGTCAATAAGTCACATGTGCTTTGATAGTGTGGGTTCCAAAACCTCGATAGTGACACAATCGAGGCAGAACAGCTAATAACCTCCCTCTCTGGCGTGGCACAGCCACCGTGATCACAACACAGGCCGGCGTAAAGAAGGATGGATTGTAAAGCTCCATGTACTGTAGCATCAGTTCACATTAGCAAAACGCGAAAGCGTTCGCAAAATGAAACACGGTAGTTTTAAAATGAAATATGGATAATTTCGTATGTAAAAACCTATGTGTATCATAGATTTGAGAACGCTTCATACAGGCTATCTTAAGTAGCTAAAATACTTGCAAAAGATTACTTACCCAGAGAATCTGGGACTGCGGGCGGCTAGGGCAGGGTTGTTAGAATTGGGCGCGGGTGGTGGCGTGGGCGTGTACTGGTGGGAGGGCGGTTCCCTATGTAGGTGAATGGGTGGGGTATATTGGGGCGAGGAGAGGGCACTCAGGGAGGCCTCGTGGTAAGTAGTCTTGAGGCAGCGGTCCTCCAACCGATTATCAGCTTTATGGGCCTTAGCTGCCGAGCAGATATCCACGAAGGCCACGGTGGCGCATATACCTGCACTCCCTTCCTCGCCGCCCACTCCGCCCCCCGCCAGCACCTTAACACTCTGCACGGGGCCATAACTGAAAAAAGAGAAATGTAAATGATTATTATACGATCACTACGCACCAAGAAAAAGGGGATCAAGAACATCTTGTTTGGAAACGATTGCCAATACCGTTGCTCCCAGTATAGGTCGCTTTTCTATCCTCGCTAAGTGAAAACATCCCTCGTAATCGGAATACTTCCTTTCGCATCATACCATAAGCAATGCTGCCATCCTTTCGAGCGTTAACACGAGTAAATTAACACTTATGTACATACGCTGAACTCTACATCTATTTTAGCCATCGCCATTCTCCGCATAAACAAAGAGCAAAGTCGACGCGAGGCGGCGAGCAGCACGCCCTCGAGCCGCACAGTCGGGGTCTTGCTACACGGGAATCCCCAGTCCGTCCCGCCTCTGTCATCCAAGGCCTCAATCTAGTGAGCACTCGGAATACACAGGTCTACACTCGCTTTCAGAGCACGCATACGGGAATGAGACCCATGGTGAACAAAAGAGAATCTCATACGTGCATATCGTTTTACGGGGAGCAAGCTGAACAAGAGAGGCCAACTAAAATTGATCCTCTTTCCTTCCAGCATGCCTTGCTACCATTATTTACCAAATCTACAGGCCTCGGATCGCAATAACTCTGAAGATACATCGATGAAACAATTTATAAAAGGGGCACTAAAGAGACGAGCTTCAAAGGAAGAGCAGACCTCAGGCGAGATGCGAGGGGATTTAGACTGCAAGAATAAAGAGCACTATACTAGTTCCGTGTATGATAAGGATGACCTTAAAATACTGCTTCTTGGAGACATTCGTACAGGCTGGCACCATGCCACACCGTGCAAATTAATGTAAAAATATATAATCGTGAACAACTGGGGAAGTCACATGGTATGCCGACATTACTCTCTTTCGTGAAGACGACAGGAGAGGGAGCCGACACACCGGCATGGTATTTATAGCTCGTGAGGCGCCTCCTCATCCTTTCTCGAATACAAGTCTCTCTCCATGGCACCTACCCGCCGCCTTGGGAGGATTCATAACGCGGACATAGTTACCCTGGTATGTGGAAACAGGACAGCCCTGGACGCATACAGCATGTGGGTATTTGTGAGACCTGTGTGTGCTAATGCGTCCTATGGCAAAGCTACTTCATTTTCTTGACGCACCGCGAAATAATTCCTAAGACATTATGACGCCTAAACTGAGCAAAGGAGGCGCCTTATTTCGCCCTCGTGACTCGCAAGGGGAAAATATTACCTCGTGACATTTTACAATAACCTTGGGATGAACTACCGACCACATTCAATTACCCTGAAGGGAGAGAACAGGGGAAAAGGGAAGAAGGGGGAGGGGGAAAGGGAAGAAGGGGGAGGGGGAGGCCGAAAGAAAGGGAGGGAGGGAACCCGAGGGAACGGAAGGTTGGCCAGGTAAGAGCGCGCGAAGGGGGGAGGGTCGGGGGCAAGTGGGACAAGGGAATGGTCAGGGTTAACTAATGACAGGGTCGGAACAGCCCTCCTCTAGACCCTGCCTGGCGGACAACACCGCCCCGACCATTTCCATCACGTTGGCCAACCTTATCTGCACGCCATTAACAATCTCATCAAAGGCGCCAATTTACTCTACGTTTCATCAGCAGCCATTAACGTTTACCTTTTTCTTCTCCTTGTAAACGGTACTCTCATTTCCCTAAACAAAATCAATAACATTTCAGCGTTCTTACTTCTTCTGCGAGGCTTTCTAATTTTAAAGCAAATCCCTCTGATGACAATAACACATTCCCTTGAGTAGAATTAGCCCAGGCTCGGTACACCGACCAGTTTCTCCACCTACACCAGCCTGCCCTTTCTTCTGAGACAATAACCGAGTTTACGGCGTCGCCCTGAGTATACAATAAACATATAGAAAAATGGTGGCACTGAAACCACTTGGGCAAAGGTTTTCTTGTGAGCTTAACAGTATCCTCCTCCCGCTCTCGCTCGGCTACTTCTCAACCTATCAACCTCTGAATCATTCTTTTCATATCCAAGATCACCAGTTGTTTATGAATACCGCCTAATTCCCTTTCAAATGAAGCTTCTTGGTACTCCCTCACCAACAGGGAAGGGAAAGATTTTGTTATACGTGGTAACGTACTGTCGGTTACTGCCATAGGTGGAGCGAGAGATGACTTCATGTTCAAGTGGTGACGTCATAGTGAGAGCCAGTCGTGTCTAGGTGCTGTTCGCTGAAAATCTCTACATTATTAAAACTCGCCCTTCTTTACTTTTATAATATATTACACATGCAATCATAACAAAGCAGACCAGAGCCGTTGAAGCCAAAAGGCCACAATACTGCGACAAAGCCGAGGTCTAATAACGAGGCTCGATAATCTTACATCTGGCGGGAAACAGGCAGATGGAATGGCGGCAGCGACCCACACCACCGCCCGTCCCAGCCTGCGGGGGCGGCAGCACAAGACCGCTGTTGCAACCTCTCAAACACGTTCCTTCCAACCACACCACGCCTCAGAACCTGCTGTGACCTGCCCATCTTACCTGCTGCACACCGTACTTGGCCGAGCTGGATCTAACCTGCTTCCAACCCCCTTTCTGCTGTCAAGAGCGCGGCGGATGTGAGACCTACAACTGGGCCTCTCCATCATCACACCAACTTTTGTGGTGGTGTGACGAGTTCACATTTAATCCCATACTTTCATCATTACTAGTCTCAGGGCAGATAATGTGTATGAATGCATAATATACATCCGTGGAATTGCATATATGTGTATCTGCGTGTGCGTGTACGTGTACTTGTGTGGCTAGAGCGTTCTGCCGTGTAGCATACTCATGGGTTTTCCACACAAGGTAGACATTACAGGTGTTACGGAAGTTCCTCGGCTTAAGTCAATGACCGCTTTCACATGTCGCTGTGTTGGAGTCCCATATTCAGCAGGGTCCAATGAATGCTAGTGATAGGGTGAACAAAATCATTTTTTTCAGTTTTCAAAAGGCAAGAAAATAGAAATAGAAATAGAAGGTAGAGAGGGAGAGGGGGATGGGGACAGTGCGAGGAAAGGAGGGAGGGGGAAAGGGAGGGAGAGGGAAGGAGAGGGATAAGGAGGGAGGGGGAAAGGGAGGGAGAGGAAGAGAGGGAGGAGGAGGAGGAGGGAGGGAGAGGGATAAGGAGGGAGGGAGGGAGAGGATAAGGAGGAGGAGGGAAGATAGAGGAGGGAGGGAAAGGATAGAGGGGAGGGAGAGGGAGAGGAATAAGGAGGGAGGGAGGGAGAGGAATAAAGGAGGAGGGAGGGAGAGGGATAAGAGGAGGAGGGAGAGGGATAGAGGAGTAGGGAGAGGGATAAGGAGGGTAGGGGAGAGGGAGGGAGGGAAAAGAAAGAGAGAGAGAGAGAGAGAGAGAGAGAGAGAGAGAGAGAGAGAGAGAGAGAGAGAGAGAGAGAGAGAGAGAGAGAGAGAGAGAGAGAGAGGCGGGGGATGAGTGAGTGAGAGAGGGGGATGAGTGAGTGAGAAAGAGAGGAGTGGGTGAAGTGAGAGAGAGGAGTGGGTTGAGTGAAGTGAGAGAGGGGGTGGGTGAGTGAGTGAGAGAGGGGGTGGGTGAAGTGAGTGAGAGAGGGTGGTGGGTGATGGTGAGTGAGAGAGGGTGGTGGGTGAGTGAGTGATGAGAGGGGGGTGGGGAGTGAGTGAGTAGAGGGAGTGGGTGAGTGAGTGAGAGAGGGAGTGGGTGAGTGAGTGAGGAGGGAGTGGGTGATGAGTGAGAGAGGGGGTGGGGAGTGAGTGAGAGAGGGGGTGGGTGAGTGAGTGAGAGAGGGGGTGGGTGAGTGAAGGTGAGAGAGGAGAGTGGGGTGAGTGAGTGAGAGAGGGGATGGGTGTGAGTTGAGAGAGGGGAGTGGGTGAGTGAGTGAGAGAGGGGAGTGGGTGAGTGAGTGAGAGAGGGGAGTGGTGAGTGAGTGAGAGAGGGGAGTGGGTGAAGTGAGTGAGAGAGGGGAGTGGGTGAGTGAGTGAGAAGGGAGTGGGTGAGTGAGTGAGATGAGGGAGTGGGTGATTGAGAGAGGGGGTGGGTGGGTGGGTAAGTGAGGTAGAGGAGTGAAGAGAGAGAGAGAGAGGGAAGGAGAGGGAGAGGGAAGAGGGGGAGGGGGAGGGAGAGAGAGAGGAGAGAGAGAGAGAGAAGAGAAGAGACGAGAGAGAGAGAGAGAGGAGAGAGAGAGAGCGAGAGAGAGAGAGAGAGAGAGAGAGAGAGAGAGAAGAGAAGGAGGGAGAGGGAGAGGGAATGAGAGAAAGAGAGGGAGGCAGGAGGGAGGGGGAGAGAAGAGAAGAGAGAGAGAAGAAGAGAGAGAGAGAGAGAGAGAGAGAGAGAGAGAGAAGAAGATAGAAGAGAGAGAGAGAGGGAAGGGGAGGGAGGAGGGAAGGAGGGAGGAGAGGAGGGCGGGAAGGTTGAGATGTAGA